>SJYB01006052.1:5079-48152 GCA_006408585.1 Antidorcas marsupialis
GTGCTGCGATTCATGGGGTCGCAAAGAGTCAGACATGACTGAGCGACTGAACTGAACTGAATTGTAATAAGTGTTCTGAAACAGGCCTGGTGCTAAGGGAAGATGTAACAGAACGTCTTGACCTACATCGAGAAGTCAGACAACGTCTTCATGAGAAAGAAACACAGGATTGGCAAGAAGGCAAACAGAAAATTGAGGCAAGCAGAGAGAACAGCCTGTGTGCTGACTCTGAGGCAGGAAGATATTTAGTGAACAGAAAGTCAGCCAGTGTGACAGCAATATAGAGAATAAGGAGAGGTGATGCCAGTTAGATGCCACCTGATTTCTGAAATGTTCTGCAAGGTCTATAGATTTAGGACTTTATTCCAAAAGGTACTGGAAGCCACTGAAGAATCTGCAGGAGGAAAGTCAGATGCTTAGATTTGTTCTTAAGAGCTCACTTGGCTGAGTGTGGAGGTTGCTGTTCAGTCACTCAATCATGTCAAAGTCTTTGCAACCCCATCGACTGTAGCCTGCCAGTCTCCTCTGTCCACAGGATTTCCCAAGCAAGAATACTGGAGTGGGTGGCCATTCCCATTGCCAGTTGCCTTTTGACACGTTCTGGGATAACACTCCCATTTACACTTTAATCATGTATATTTCAGCATCTCTGGCACAGTAAAAATGAATCAATTGTACTTCATTAAGTTGTCAATATTCTATTTCTTCCCTAAAGCTTATTTATTTTGGTTATGCTGGGTCTTCATTGCTGTGAGCGGGTTTTCTCCAGTTGAGGCTGCAGTGCACAGGCTTCCCACTGCAGTGCCTTCTCTTGTTTGGAGCACAGGCTCTAGAGTGTGCAGGCTCAGGAGTGATAGTCTCGGGCTCCAGAGCACAGGTTCAGTAGTTGTGCCGCATGGGCTGAGTTGCTTTGAGGGATCTTCCTGGACCTGGGGTAGAACTGTGCACCCTACACTGGCAGGCACATTCTTCTCCACTGTGCTAGGAGTCCTTCTCAATATTATTTTATACTAGTTCAAAATAATAAAAAGTAGTATAAGCATAAAGTAACATACAAAAGACTCCAACTACAATCTTTATAACATACCTATATTTAAAAATAATATGAGGGCTTCCCTGGTAGCAAAGTGGTAAAGAATCCATTGGCCAGTGCAAGAGACATGGCATTGATTCCTGCTCTGGTACAACCCCATATGCCAAGGGGTAACTAGGCCCATGAGCCTCAATTCCTGAGCCAGGCTCTAGAGTCCAGAAGGTAAAACTACTGAAGCCAGCCTGCACTAGAGCCTGTGCTGCAAGATGAGAGAAACCACCACAATGCCCGCACACTGCAATTAGAGAGTAGCCACCGCACAGAACTAGATTAAAGCCACTGCAGCAATGAAGAGCCAGTACAATAAATAAATATATTTAAAAAACAGTAATATGATTTAATCCTTAATGTTAGGTATCCAGTTACTAACAAAAGCCAAAGTTTATCTTTTTATTTCATGAACAAAATATTACATTGAGATTAGGAAAGTTGGGGAATTTCCTGGAGGTCAGGTGGTTAAGTACTCATATTTTATTGCAGGGTTTCAGGTTCAATTCCTACTCAGGGAACTAAGACTCCACTAACTGCATCATGTGACCAGAAAAGAAATTAAAAAAATAAAATGTTGATTTCATAGTTTCAGTTAGATGGTATAATGAAACATACCCTAGCCCTGAAGTCTCTTTCTGAACTTTCCACTCCATTCCCAAATCCTTAAGATTTTCAAGGAGGCTCAATTACTTTTAAATGTACTATACAAAGTCAGAACTGATTTCCCCTTAGTGGCCTCTATCCATATTTTACAACATACTGTGTATGTTAATACTGGACCTCCATCTGCAGCTTCCTTACCCTGGTTGACAGAGCAGACAGCACACCCAGATGGGACCTAAGCAATCTCTGCTGCCCAAAAGCACTGAGACCCCATCTCCAACCCATGGGTGAGAAGCCCTGCCCAGAACAGTGACCAGGGGAATCTCCTCACAAGGTCCAGGTCACAGGATTATGTGGAGATGGGATCTAAGTGAGGACGACAGACCCTGAGGGAAGGTCTCTGGTGAGTGTGCATGTAAAGGTGTGAGACAGGATAGCCGGAGTCAGACAAGATTAGCAAGTCCAAAGACGGGTATTTCAGGAAGGACAGACTGAGACTCCACTGAGAATATGACCTTACTTGAGAAAGAGCCATTCCTGACTCCTGCTTTTTTCTCTCCCTCTTCTTCTGGGTGTTCTCAGGCAACAGGAGTCTTCAGAGGGGTATCAAAAAAGTGGAAAACATGAGGTTTAATGCTTAGAGTCAACATAGCCCCTTCCTGTGTCCCAACCACACACAGGGAGGATCTCACCATGTGGCACAGACAGTCCAATGTGGCCACTGTCTCACGAGGGATGCAGGACAGTCAACTCTGGCACAGAGTCCAACACGGGCACTTTCCCACACTTTCCCTGGCATCACACTCCCCTCCTGGTGAGGCCTCATGTACACAGTAGCAGGGGGGCACCTCAGCTGACCCAACATCCTTTTCACTGCCTCTTCTCCGGGCATAGCTGAACAAGAGGGCTAAAGAACAGAGACAACTGGGCATGGGCATTGCAACAGAAACACGCCCAAGCAGTAAATCCAAGAACACTAAGCATTCAGAATGGAGTCCAAGAACCTGGTTCTCTTGGGAAAACTTGTCAGCTGCTGCAGACTTTATGCAGTTGAGGGATGGTTGGTAAAGAAGTCACTAGACAGCGGTCCCATCTCACTGGCTCCTCTTCTCTGTGCTCACAGCTAACTGGCAGATACTTCAGGTCATTAAGGGAGTGTGCAATTGTTGGATGGGGAGGTGTCTCCTTCATATACACTTAACTTCCAAACCTTCTGGCCACTCTAAATACAGTAAACTCAGCATCCCCTGCTCTGAGCATATGAACTGCTGGAAGGCGGAGCTGCTGTCCAACATGGCAACTGGTCCCTGGATGGACAGAGCTTAGAAGACCTGGGGGCTGCAGTGAGCAGTGACATAGCAAACTAAAACATGGGGATACCTCAAGACACTAGATCTATCAGGCTTTTCAGGATTCCTTACATCTTTTTGTTTTTGAGTTATTAAGTGACCACATGGGGTAAGGATCAATTAGACTTGAAACGTCCAGAACAGATACAGGAACCATCATCACCTACCCTGTCCCCTCTGACTCCCCTGAGAATTCTTCAGCCCAACCCACAGTCTCAGTCCTCACCCCCAGAGTAAGATGCTGCAATCATCCAGGGAGGAACAGGAACACAGGGCATCCTTCAAAGAAGGATAAAGAGGAAAGAATCCAAATAATTAAAGGAGAAGGGCATCTCTGATGAGGCAGTTAATCTGATTAATGTGACAACAAATATCAGAAGGAGATGGGGAGACCTCTCTGGCCTAGACCTGAAGGAACAGAAAGAGCAAGAGCCACAGTGATGTAATGACCAAAGGTAGAAGAAAAAACTAAGATCCAAGACAGAGAAGGTTTTGGTGTCTATAAACAAGGACTAAGTGAATGTGACCAGGACAGCCTGACCATGAGAACAGGGTCAGCTTCCAGGATGAGGCTGGAGACACTGGTAGTGACCTGAGGATGACAAAGGACTGTGGAGACACCTAAAACGTCAGGATGCTACCCTGAGGACACGGGGAAGCCAGTGGAAATAGGAGGCCTCCCTTCACATCGACCTTTATTCACAGAAGACCGCTCATCTCTCTCTGACCCTGAGCCTAAGTTCCTGCCTCCATCCCTCTGTTGTCATTGTTGCACTGTGGAAGACTGATGCATGTCAAATTCTAATGACAAGTGGGAACTCCCTCAAAGAACTGCCACACACAGTCACACACACAATTTGGCCAATCATTTCAGGTGTCACTGTTGCTCACCTTCTGGATCTGAGTAAACATCATCAGATCAACTCATAACTAACTAGTTATCAGACCACATGAAATAAAGGAAAATGGACTATCATACTAACTGCTTAAATTAGGTCTTGATTCAATAAAAAAAGATCACTGACATCCTTATTAAGTACTCATCAAAACAGTCTATAACTATTAGTTATCAAAGAACATTTCCAAGATATAAGGTAAAGAGGAGACAGCATAAGGGCCTCAAATAAACATGTAACAAACTAAAAATTAATCAGCTTATTAAAAAATTTTTTATTGAAAAATTCTGGTGCAAAGTGAAAGAAAAAACTATAGGAGACCACCAAATCTTATCAGAAGTCAAAAGATGTTGACAAGAAAGTAGGTATTGAATGAACTAATCTTTATCATAAGCTACAAAAAGAATTTAATGTAAAGAAAGGAGAAAGCAAAGAGGAAAACCAACACTAAGAACATGTTTAAAGCTACCATGTAGTAACAAAGTCTGTCAATTCTTGGACCACTTCTGCTCTCCCACAACCTCTATTCCATACCAGGAAAAGTGCCAGGGTCCTGCCCTGGTGGATCCAGGGAATTCAAAGGGGAGATGGCGTAGGTGAGGAAAACTTATCTAGAAATATAAGATTAGATTAGGAAGAAACAGTATAGTAGGAAAATTAGTGGAGAAAAGAGGCTGAATAACTTGGTTTACGGGGAAGCTAATAAAACCTCAGGACAAGAGATTTGCACCATTTACGTTGGGCCACTGGTGCCCGTTTGAACAGCACAGGGTGCCCCACCTTAGGCTCCCTCTCTCATGGATCTTAGAAGCCAGAACAAGTAAATAGACGTCGTGAGCCTCCCATGTCCAGATGGGAATTCAGCCTGAAAAGGAGAGAAAGAAAAGACAAGAGGGAAACCAATCCAGTGACTGGCCCACCCTCTATTGTTGTAAAGGCTTTTTATACCTTTTTTTGTACATAGAGCTCAATGGATAATATAAAATTGTGCAGCGTCAGCAGCACTGACTCTTATCGAGACCAGGCTTTCTCTCTGCATACCTAGTTGTATACACAAGTCTTAGGTGATTTACATCATCTTCTGTCCAGAAGGCCAACTAACATTTTACAGCCCTTTTCTGATAAGGGTTTGTCAACCAGAAGACTTATTTATGTTGTTCTTCCCAAAGTCTGGTGCCACTCTCAGAAAGCACTAAATAAAGTTACATTCTTACATAGTATGGATACAACAATTTATAACAATGAAAGAAGTATAGTGATTTATAACAAGGAGAAAAGTAATTAACTCAAAAGTCTAGTGTTGTTAATATCAAAACTACTATATTCCTATTTCTGCATCCTGATTACATTGATTAATATCCTCCAGGTGCCTAAAAGATAAAGAATATGGAGGCCTGGCAGCAGTCATTGACTCAACAGTGAAACCCATCACCAATGTAATTTTTAGCTCTTTAGAAAAGGCTCTGTATCTTTAAGATGCTTTAAGCTTTGTGCCTCTCGCGGTTGGGGGGCTGTAAGCAATTCACAAGTTGTAAAAGTCTGGGGGAACCTGTCAGGTAAGTTAGAGAGCCATCAGAGGGGTCTGAGCTGAAACATTCTTTCTATATGCAGGAGACTGGTAACTGGAGCCCTAAGTTAATTCCTTTTAGAGGCAGAAGAGTGGAAAGCACAGTACAGTAAGGCAGGCAAACTCTGGTTTTGGGGGGTAGATGTTCAGGGAAACCCAGGGGGAACCCCTGAAGCTAGATCATGCCTTTGCATTTTGTCTGGCTTCCTTCCTCATGACCTTTGCCACAGGCTGGATTCCTCATGCTGGCTCCTGGCAGAAAAGGACAGGGGATGACCCACCTCTGTGAGTCAAGTCACTGCCTTAGCCTCCACCTCAACAGACTCTGCACATGGATGCTATCTTTTAATACAAATAATTAAAACACCGAGAAGCCTTACAGACAGTTTAGCAATTCTCATTCTCCTATGTATAATTTAAAGGAGCAAGATTTAAATTTATTAGATTGTAAAGCTAAAAATCAATGTATCACATCTTAATTCTTTATCCAATCGATTCAGCACTCTTCTGGATCTAGTCCCTTCCCCCACCTGCACTTCTAGTTGTTTCCACTTCATTTGGTTTATCTGTTTCCTTGTGTCTTTCTCCCTCTCCCTTCTTCTTCCCCTCTGCTCTCCTACTGTGCCTGTCCCCCTCTCTACTTCTTCCCTGACTCCCATCCTGCCTCTCTCTGCCATCCCCATAAAGATGCTTTCTCTCCACCTCCCTGATAATCCAAAATCTCCATGTATTTCTGCCTTTCTTCCTTCATCTCTGCCCTCCCTTCCAAATCTCTGCACCTCCAAGTGCAAACCTTCCTTTCAGCTCAATTTCTTTCTCTCTGCTCCACTCACTCAGTTCAGTTCAGTTCCTCACTCCCAATGGAATCTTTGCGACCCCATGGACTGCAGCACGCCAGGCTTCCCTGTCCATCACCAACTCCTGGAGTTTGCTCAAACTCATGCCCACCCAGTCAGTGATGTCATTCAATCACCTCATCCTCTGTCGTCCCCTTCTCTTCCTGCCTTCAATCTTTTCCATCATCAGAGTCTTTTCCAAAGACTCAGTTCTTTGCATCAAGGGGGCAAAGGACTGGAGCTTCAGCTTCAGCATCAGTTATTCCAGTGAATATTCAGGACTGGTTTCCTTTAAGATTGAGCGGTTTGCTCCCCTTGGACTTTCCAAAGGACTCTCAAGAGTCTTCTCCAACACCAGAGTTCAAAAGTATCAATTCTTTGGAGCTCAGCTTTCCCTAAGGACCAACTCTCACATCCCTACATAACTATTTGAAATACCATACGTTTGATTGTATAAACCCTTGTCAGCAAAGTGATGTCTCTGCTTTTCAATATGCGGTCTAGGTTGCTCACAGCTTTTCTTCCAAGGAGCAAGTGTCTTTTAATTTAATGGCCGCAGTCACTGTCTACAATGATTTTGGAGCCCAAGAAAATTAAGTGCATCACTGTTTCCATTCACTAGTAGTCCCCTTTCTCTGCCAGCAGAATAGTGTATGTAGGTCAAGGTTCCAACTCTTGTATCCCCTTTGTGGGCTCTCTGTGTGAACTGCCTCTCCACTGCTGCCCTCTTTGGGACCGCTGATTTACAGCCCTTCTCACCTGAAGGCAATAGAAGAGGGCAGCAGAGGATCAGATGGTTAGATAGCATCCCTGGACTCAACACCACCTCCCTGTGTTGCACACTTTTAACATTCCAGAGACTCTGCATTTCTCTAAGCTTCTCTTCTTGACCCACTGTTACTCGCAAGTTTCTCACCAATCCTGTTTGTTGTCATAATTTCTCCATTATGCCTTCTTCAGTTATCTGTTTCTCTCAGAGTCACTGTCTCTGCTTCTCTTGACCCTCCTGGCCTTCTATTTGCAGGGATGGCGACTGAATGAGAAGCCTGCAGATTGTGACTGCAGCCATGAAATTAAAAGACGCTTACTCCTCGGAAGAAATGTTATGCCAACCTAGATAGCATATTCAAAAGCAGAGACATTGCTTTGCCAACAAAGGTCCATCTAGTCAAGGTTATCATTTTTCCAGTGGTCATGTATGGATGTGAGAGTTGGACTGTGAAGGCTGAGTGCTGAAGAATTGATGCTTTTGAACTGTGGTGTTGGAGAAGATTCTTGACAGTCCCTTGGACTGCAAGGAGATTCAACCAGTCCATTCTATAGGAGATCAGTCCTGGGATTTCTTTGGAAGGAATGATGCTAAAGCTGAAACTCCAGTACTTTGGCCACCTCATGAGAAGAGCTGGGAAAGACTCTGATGCTGGGAGGGATTTGGGGGCAGGAGGTGATGGCTGGATGGCATCACGGACTGGATGGACGTGAGTTGAGTGAACTCCGGGAGATGATGATGGACAGGGAGGCCTGGCGTGCTGCGACTCATGGGGTCACAAAGAGTCGGACACGACTGAGCCACTGAACTAAAATGAAACTGAACTGAAATGAACTGAAATGAAATGAACCCGTAAGAGATACAATCCAGCGGGTGGCCCAGGCCACCTCTCCCCACACGGGGTCAGGGAAACGTCACTAAGAAACAAATGCCTGAGAGGCTAAAGTACTGGCCTGATGAGGCATGACGACTGAGCAGCTGGAAGGCTGGGTGTCTCAGGAGCTGGACGGGGTCTCCAGAATCCCAGGACCGGGGAGAGAACCAGGCCTCTTCGGGAGCGGGGGCCAGCAAGGCCTCCTGGGATCGAGAGTGCGAGCCTGGGAACCACGGAGCGAATAAACCCACATCGCCCAAGAAAATTTCACTCAGTGGAGGAAGGGTAGAGGGGTCAGTGAGCACAGAAATTGATTTTAAGCAGCAAACAGTTGCAAAATGAGGGGTCTCAGGGACCAAACGCAGGTATCCGCTTCAGGTTGACTTAAAGTAAAATGGAGGCGCCTCTTCGCCACACATGGACACCTGAATTTGCTGGGGCTAGTGGGATGGCTGTGGGGATTTAGATTTAGTAGCGACCCTCAACCCACAGTACAGATGAAAGACAAGTGCGAGAGGAAGACTTGACTAGAAAAAAGAGAAACTCACTTTGCGGGAAGACCGCCATTCGCTGCTCTCCGCTTCCGGGTGCGTGACGCTGTGCGCACGCGCAGTCGCGCGGTGAAAAGGCGGAGCGGCCTGGAGGCGGGGCCGAGCGGGCCGGGCGGTCAGGGGCGCGGGTTGGAGAGAACTCAGGTTTGCGGAGGACAGTGGGAGGGTGAGGCGGCAGAGGGGCCTCACTGCTGAAGGTGGCTGCAGTCAGGAAATGAAAAGATGGCCTGCTCCTTGAGAGGTACGATAAAAACAGACAGTGTATTTTAAAGCAAAGGCATCACTTTGCCAACGAAAGTCCCTAATGTCAAAGCTGTTGTTTTTCCAGTAGTAGGTAGAAATATGAGAGCTAGTGCATAAACAAGGCTGACCATAGAAGAATTGATGCTTTTGGATTGTGGTGATAGATAAGAATCTTGAGAGTCCCTTCGACAACAAGGAGACCAACCAGTCAATCTTAAAGGAAATCAACTCTAAATATTCATTGGAAGGATTGATGATGATACTGAAGCTCTAATACTTTGGCCAATTGATGCAAATATCAGACTCATTGGGAAAGACCCTGATACTGGAAAGACTGAGGGCAAGAGAAGAAGGGGGCAACAGACGATGACATGATTAAATAGCATCACTGACTCAATGGACATGAATTTGGGCAAACTACAGGAGACAGCAAAGGACAGGGAAACCTGGCATGCCTCAGTCCATCAGGGTGCAAACAGGTGTACACCACTGAGTGAGGGAACAACAGAATACATACACATATATCCATTCTTTTCAAGTTTTACTTCCTCCATACGGCCCATTAGAGAGTATTTAGTAGAATTCCCTGTGCCATATAGTAAGTCCTCATTACTTACTGACTTTACATAGTGACATGAAGTGAAAGGTGTGTTAATCCACATCTCCCAGTTTATTCCACCTGATAACCATACCTTGTATTCTATGTCAGCACCTCTATTCCTGTTTGTAGAGAAGTTCATATATACCCTTTGTTTAGATTCCACAGATAAGTGATACCATATGATATTTGTCTTTCTCTTCTGTCTCTTGTTGACAGGAAAACTGAAATCACCCAGAACCCCATGACACACAAGAGAAAGGCTCAAGCACCTATTGGTTAGGAAAAAGAACAACAGACTCAGCGTCTGATGCACGTTTCTGAGTTATTTTAAAAAAAACATTTGTTGATTTGACTGCATTAGGTCCCATGACTTCATGGCAAATAGATGGGGAAACTGCAAACCCTGACAGACTTTTTTTCTTGGCTCCAAAATCACTTTAGATGGTGACTGCCACCATGAAATTCAAAGATGCCTGCTCGCTGGAAGAAAAGCTATGACAAACCTAAACAGAGTATTAAAAAGCAGAGACATTACACTGCCGACAAAGATCTGTATAGTCAAAGATATAGTTTTTCCAGTAGTCATATATGGATGTGAAAGTTGAAGTATACAGAAAGATGAAAGCCAAAGAATTGATGCTTGCTGGGAAAAACTGAAGGCAGGAGGAGAAGGGGACAACAGAGTACGAGATGGTTGAATGGCAAAACTGACTCAATGGACAAGAGATGGAGCAAGTTCTGGACGATGGTGGAAGACAGGGAAACCTCGCTTGTTGCAGTCCATGGGGTTGCAAAGTGTGGGACATGACTGAATAACTGAACAGCAACAGCATCATAAGCAATTACCTAATGCCACCATTCCAGTGGGAATTTTCTCTGTCTTAGGGCTATAAAAATTGGCTGCAAGCCTGGGAAAGCATTCCACTCTCCCTTGAGCTGACCCGCTTTGCTAACACTGTCATCCAGTCTAATAAACTTTATTCTCCTCCCTTTGGCCTCACGTCTGGAAGCCCTTTTTCAAGCTGTGCACAGACCAGGACAGTCACTCTGAAGCACTGGCCTGTCTTATGGGGGACAGAGTAAGCTTGAGCTTGGTCATACCACTAAACTTAAAACGCAATCATACACTACACTTGGGGCTCAACCAGAGGCTCCCACTTGCTCTTTCCCACAACTCTCCTGCAGACCTCAACACTCTGCTCCACTTTCTCCCATTTCCACCAGTTTTCGTGTGCAGTTGAGCAATAGGGCTACATGAAAAAGACCACTGGGCGTGGGCATTGCTACAGAAACACACAAGCTGCAACTCTGAGGACACTGGGCACTCAGTATGGAGACCAAGAAGCTGGTCTTCTGGGGAAAATCTGCCAGCAACTGGGGACATCTCAAAGTTTAGACCCCTGAGATTTGGTTGGATTGAGCTCGATGAAGAAGTCACAAAGAGAGAGAGGTCCAAATGTCACTGCCCAGTGTCCTCCCCAACTCAGAACTAAATGGAAGATACCCCAAGCTCTTTAAGGAGGGATGCCTCCTTCATAACCCCTTACATTCCAAATGTCTCCTGCTCTAAGCAGATAAACTGCTGGCTGCAATGCATTTCCCCACAACAGCCCTCATTATGAAGTCTCCCATTAACAGAAATACCATTCCTCACAGGCTTCTATTCTAAAGATATTATTATCCAATGCGCCCACATGTTGTACACTAAGACCTGAGCCTATTAATAACCCTGTCTCTACATCCCACACAACTGTGTACAGCACTCCTGGTATCCTCTACCCAATTCTAGGACAACCTCCCTTCTCTGATTAATTTTAATTAATGAAGACAACCCACTCCTTCTCAACTCCATCAAAGCTCTATTAGTTGGAAGCATTTTCAACCAATTTCTTATTTCTGAAAATATTCCACCTACAACAGTCACACAAATAACTGGGCCTCATTACTTGAAGATAACTGCTCCTTGCCCCCTGGCCCAGGTAATCATATCAGGCTTGAGTCTAGCACTGGCAGTCAACCTCAATGCACAAAGTCTAAAATTATCCCTCAAATGTCTTCGAATTCTCCAGTCTGTTAGGATATTTTTCCACTATTATATACTACTTTTCATTGCACTTGTCAGCAATCCAAAAGTCAGCCACTGGGCTTCATATCACTGGAAAACATGCAACCAAAACCTACTTCTTTAATTCAAAGAAAATTGTCTACACTAGTATCAGACCAAAGGGGCTCCCCCGGTGGCTCAGTGGTAAAAAATCCGCCTGCCAATGAAGGAGATTCAAGAAAGCGGGGGATCCTTCCCTGAGTCTTAACATCCCCACAGTTAGGAAATGGCAACCTGTTAGGGCCAGACCAGCGCCATTACAGGTTTTAGTAACCATTAGACCTAAGTTTCTGTTTCCTGAAGATGGGAATTACAATTATGGGAATCACCCCACCACCCGCGGACCAATCAGAATCCGGGGCAAGCCTGTGAAACGGGAACCAATCAGGACTCGCGGCAAGCCCGGGAAAATGAGAGCCAGTTAAAACTCAACATCTAACCCCTCACCAGAGGGTGACCAATCAGACCCGGAGACTCCCATTTTTCAAATTTTGCCCATGAGAATACCTTATATAAGCAATGTAACCCAGAGCTTGGGGCTCTCATCAAGACTCCACTGTGCTGGATGAGACAGGAGCCCTAGCTCGAGCTAGCAATAAAACCCCTTTATGCTTTTGCATTGCTGTGGATGTCTTATTCTCTCAGATTTGGGGACTCAGACTTCGGGCATAACAAACTCACTCCAGTATTCTTGCCTGGGAAATCCCATGGACTGAGGAGCCTGGCCAGCTACATTCCAGGGGTCCAAAAGATTCAGACAAGATTGACCACAGAGAACATTTATATTTCTCTTTGAGTCTAGTGCTCAAATCAGTAACCAGCAGCACTGAAAATAATTTCCTAAAATGAACAGTCTTTGCAGTCAATTGAGTATCCTGGTCATACAAACCTGAAAAGGACAGTAATATGGCTCCCTAACACTGAGAAAAAAACTCCAGCTCCACCAGCAGTCCCAAAGCTGAAATTCTAAGCTACTTCTTGAACACGTGTTTTTGGATACTTATAAAATTATCAAGTATCATGTCATAAATAAAATGACTTTTTCCCTATAAATTACTTGGTATTTTGCACACTATATGCGTTACCTCAGGATTTTAGACTGAAAGAAATCAGACCCTGGGGCTTTCACGGCTACAGCTGAATTGACTTGGGGTGGAGGTACGGGTCGGGGAACAGCAAGGTCCAAGGTGACCCGAGACCACGGATATGGAGGAGAGGGGATACCCCAGGCGCAGGTTAAGAAAAATAAAACATAAAACTACGTCACGATTCCTAGGGCGATTGCACCTACCAAGAATCGGCTTCAGAATTTGCTGTAAACTCACCTGTGTCGTGTAGAGATGCGATAGACTCTTCTGCCAGGGGTAGGAGACGAAAGCCACAGCAAGGGACCCAGCCTGAGGGGCGGAGCGTAGCACACACTTCTGAGTCTAGGCGTGGGAGTGGCGGGGCTTAGGACACATGCCTCCATCTGGGCCTGTGAGGGGCGGAGCCGAGAGAGACCGAACTGGGCCAAAATGGACCGAGTCGGGACCACCCGGACCGAGCGGAGCCAGGAAGACATCCGCACGCTTTTACGTTTANAGGTTAAGAAAAATAAAACATAAAACAACGTCACGATTCCTAGGGCGATTGCACCTACCAAGAATCGGCTTCAGAATTTGCTGTAAACTCACCTGCGTCGTGTAGAGATGCGATAGACTCTTCTGCCAGGGGTAGGAGACGAAAGCCACAGCGAGGGACCTAGCGTACACCTTTCGCCAGCGTTGGGGCATGTGAGGGGCGGAGCGTAGCACACACTTCTGAGTCTAGGCGTGGGAGTGGCAGGGCTTAGGACACACGCCTCCATCTGGGCCTGTGAGGGGCGGAGCCGAGCGGGGCCAAGCGGAGCCGAGAGAGACCGAACTGGGCCAAAATGGACCGAGTCGGGACCACCCGGACCGAGCGGAGCCAGGAAGACATCCGCACGCTTTTACGTTTATTTCTCAAGGCATCTTGTCAGTGTTGAGAAGTACTTGAGGGCTTCCTGGTGGCTCAGACAGGAAAAGAATTCGGTTTCAATGCGGGAGACCTGGGTACCATCGTCGGGTTGGGAAGATCCCCTGAAACAGGGGATGGTCATCCACTTCCTATTTGTGCCTGGAGCATCCTGATAGACAGGAGCATGGCGAGCTGGAGTCCATAGGGTCCCAATGAGTCTCACACACGCACACAGAGGGTTTTACACATCTAGGGTTGCACCATAGATTCTTCATTAGTTTTAATAACTGTTTTAAAATAAGAGCGTAAAATTCTGTGGGATAATTACGTTGGAAACCAAGAAGGTTGCCTCTTAACAATAGGATTTCTCCGGATGAAGCTGAAGCGATTTAGAGGTCTGGAAGCTGAAACCTGGTGTGGCCGCAGGGCTGGGGGTCTGTGAGGGTTGATGTGAGGTGGTCGTGGGGGTGGGGTGGGGGTGGATGTAGAATGGTGGCTAGACCCAGGAATATTCCTGCGATTAGAATTAATTTAAGTAGTTTAAGTAAACAAGAACTAGATTTGTGTAGGAAAGACAAGCTAGAATGTGAAACACATAACTTTTCAAACCGGCTATTTCCTACTAACACCTGTAAGGAGAAAAATGTCCTGACATTCCACTTCTTCAAGTAGTCACTGCAGTGGCCCACCTACAGTGGACCCTGAGGGGAATGCAGGACTGAGAAAAGCAGGCACCATTCTGTGCTTTGGACATTCCAGGCTTGGTAGACCAAGAAGGGCCTCTTGGGCCCATCCTCTTCAGGAGGTCCAGATAAGTTTGGGCGATTCTCTCCTGGTTTCAGATCACCCAGTTATTGGTTGAGAACACCAAATTTTATTTGGCACTATATTAACATACATAGCCCCCCAGTTAAAAGATACACGAGGATCCTGGTTGAAAGACACTGGAATTTCCTCAGTTGAAAGACACTTAGTGGCACTTCCCTGGTGGTCCAGTGGTAAAGAATCCACCTCCCAATGGACTTGACACGGGTTTGATCCCTGGTCTGGGAGGATATAATGTGTCTAGGAGCAACAAGCCTGTGCAACACAAGTACTGAGCCTGTGCTCTAAAGCTTGTGCTCTGCAACAAGAGTAGCTACAGCAATGAGAAGTCTGCACACAGCAACTAGAGAGTAGCTCCTGCTGGCTGCAACTAGAGAAAGTCCATGTGCAGCAAAACCAAATCAGCACAGCTGGAAACAGAAAAGACATTGAGTGCTGTGCACTGACCAAAACAAGGAGTATCAGTACTCCTGTCTGCAAGCAAGCCCCAGCCAGGTTTATGTATTTAATGTACAGAATTCATAGACCCTGGTACAGGCAAAAAGAAATTTTAAAAATTATTAAAGAGAGAAAAAAATTTCCTGTAAAGAGAACTACATTCTTCTTTATAAAAACTGTTTCTGTTCCATGCCTGTAATGACTTAGCTTCAAATATTTATGAGATAAACTTATTTACATCAAAATATATTATTGGGAGCTGTGTTAGGCATTACTGACCAAATAGAGGCAAGGCCCTAAACCCCCTCCCTGGGCACGGACCCAGAATGAAGGAGTTAGGCTTTGTGATTCTGACTTGTGTTTTCCTTTCCTTGGCTGAGTTGAGTGAAGAGAATATTAAGGTGCTTATTGTTTTTGAGAGGAGCAGGAGAAGGCATGAAGTCTTCTGCAGCTGTGCTCAAAGAATAATTCATAAAGTTAATCACTGACATTTGTTTAAGAACTTTTACAAAGGCATGCTCCAGGGTGAGCACACAGGCTGCAGCTTGAGGCCATGGGAGGGATTGCTATCTGAAGCCCATTTGTGAGAAAAGTGTTTATGGAAAAGAAGTTTGCTGAATTTAGGGCTTAGGAATAATTAAAACAGCTAGAAGCTAAAGATTTAACGATTGTTGTAATGTTACAACATTCTACTGTAGCTTATAGAAATTAGGGACTTTAGAGATATTATTAGCTAGAAGCCCTTTTTAAGAAATAGTGAGCTTAGGATACTAGGGGCAAACAGGACTTAGAAAGATAAGAATTAAACTGAGGAATGTGATATGCAGCCCAAACATGAGCATGAGTTACAGTGTATTCACAAGGACACATGAGAAAAAGTAGATAAGAGAATCTCTGAGGAAGGAACTCCTTTTGAGGGGCAATAATAATTTTTGGAGAAAAATAAATCTGGGTCAATGGGAACTAAAAATATCAAGCCTCTGACCTAATGCGTAAGTATAAAAGAGAATCATAAGCTTGAAATAAACAGGCAGTCCAAGAAAACTGAGAGACTGCTTCCATTTCTCTCGCTGACACCACTCACCCCTTCAGGTTGAATCCCAGCTGCTGGAGCTGGACTCTGGCAATATATAATACTTAAGTCAATACTTCAAATTATTAGAGTTTCAGCTTCAGCATCAGTCCTTCCAATGAATATTCAGGACTGATTTCCTTTAGGATGGACTGGTTGGATCTCCTTGGAGTCCAAGTGACTCTCAAGAGTCTTCTCCAACACCACAGTTCAAAACCACAAATTCTTTGACATTCAGCTTTCTTTATAGTCCTACTCTCACATCCATACATGACTACTACAGAAAAGATAGCTTTGACTAGACAGACTTTTGTTGACAAAATAACGTCTCTGGTTTTACTAAGCTGTTTAGGTTGGTCATAGCTTTTCTTCCAAGGAGCAAGCATCTTTTAATATCATGGCTGCAGTCACCATCTGCAGTGATTTTGGAGCCCGAAAACATAAAGTCTGTTACTAATTCCGTTGTTTCCCCATTTATTTGAGATGAAGTGATGGGACCAGATGGGACCAGATCTTAGTTTTCTGAATGTTGAGCTTTAAGCCAACTTTTTCACTCTCCTCTTTCACTTTCAACAAGAGGCTCTTTAGTTCTTCTTCGCTCTCTGCCATAAGGGTGGTGTCATCTGCATGTCTGAGGTTATTGATATTTCTCCAGGCAATCTTGATTCCAGCGTGTGCTTCTTCCAGCCCAGTGTTTCTCATGATGTACTCTGCATAGAAGTTAAATAAGCAGGTGACAATATACAGCCTTGACATCTTCCTTTTCCTATTTGGAACCAGTCTGTTGTTCCATGTCCATTTCTAACTGTTGCTTCCTGACCTGCATACAGATTTCTCCAGAGGCAGGTCATGTGGTCTGGTATTCCCATCTCTCTCAGAATTTTCCACAGTTTATTGTGATCCACACAGTCAAAGGTTTTGGCATAGTTAATAAAGCAGAAATAGATGTTTTTCTGGAACTCTCTTGCTTTATTGATGATCCAGTGCATGCTGGCAATTTGATCTCTGGTTCCTCTGCCTTTTCTAAAACCATCCTTAACATCAGGAAGTTCACAGTTCACGTATTGCTGAAGCCTGGCTTGGAGAATTTTGAGCATTACTTTACTAGCGTGTGAGACGAGTGCAATAGTTTGAAGATTATTTGGCATTGCTTTTCTTTGGAGTTGGAATGAAAACTGACCTTTTCCAGTCTTGTGGCCACCGCTGAGGTTTCCAAATTTGCTGGCATGTTGAGTGCAGCACTTTTAGGATTTGCAATAGCTCAACTAGGTGAGTGATCACACCATCATGGTTATCTGGGTATTGAAGATCTTTTTTGTATAGATATATAATGTTTATTAGGCTACTGCAAAAATACCTTAGGCTAAAGAGAGTAAATAGTAACTTATCTGTTTAGTAACATAGATAAATAGTAAGCTATTACCGTCTTCAACAACCATATGAACAATGGAACATATATGTACCATACAGGAATGTTATAAATTCATAGCATGTGTAAACATTCATTATTTTCTTAAACAGTCTCACTGTGGTTTTTCGATGTTTGACTACTGACTCCTTTAGACTTTAAAAACAACCGCTTCCTGTGCTGCCTCTTTAGGCCGGCTGAAAAAAAAAACAAACACTAAGGCCTCCTTCCTTTGATACCAATAAGTAGTTCACCAGAGCAAGAACCCTCTCCTCTTTGCCATCCAGTAATCATCTTAACACTACAAAATGGTACCATTCCTTTTTTTCTTTTCCCAACAACATAGAAGAGAAGAAGAACGATATACCCGATTGAATGCAGAGTTCCAAAGAATAGCAAAGAGAAATAAGAAAGGCTTCCTCAGGATCAATGCAAAGAAAAAGAGGGACATAGAATGGGAAAGACTAGAGATCTCTTAAAGAAAATTAGAGATGCCAAGGGAACATTTCATGCAAAGACGGGCACAACAAAGGACAGAAATGGTATGGACTTAACAGAATCAGAAGATATTAATAAGAGGTGGTAAGAATACACAGAAGAACTATACAAAAAAGAGCTTCACGATCAATATAATCATGATGGTGTGACACCAAACTAGAGCCAGACATTCTGGAATGTGAAATCAAGTGGGCCTTAGGAAGCATCACTATGAACAAAGCCAGTGGAGGTGATAGAATTCCAAAATGCTATTTCAAATCCTAAATGATGATGCTGTGAAAATGCTGCACTCAGTAGGCCAGCAAATTTGGAAAATTCAGCAGTGGCCACAAGACTGGAAAAAGTCCGTTTTCATTCCAATCCCAACAAAAGGCAATGCCAAAGAATGTTCAAACTACAGCACAAATGCACACATCTCACATGCTACTAAAGTCATGCTCAAAATTCTCCAAGCCAGGCTTCAACAGGTCGTGAACCATGAACTTCCAGATGCTCAAGCTTGGTTTAGAAAAGGCAGAGCACCCAGAGATCAAATTGCCCACATCCACTGAATCATCAAAAGAGCAATATACTTCCAGAAAAATATCTATTCTGTTTTATTGACTATGCCAAAGCTTTTGATTGTGTGGACCACAAAAAAAACTCTGGAAAATTCTTCAGGAGATGGGAATACCAGACCACTTGACCTGCCTCTGGAGAAATCTGTATGCAGGTCAGAAAGCAACAGATAGAAATGGACATGGAACAAGAGAGTGGTTCCAAATAGGGAAAGGAGTACGTGAAAATTGTATATTGTCACCCTGCTTATTTAGCTTATCTGCAGAATACATTATGGGAAATGCTGGCCTGGATGAAGCACAAGCTGAAATCAAGATTGTCGACAGAAATATCAATAACCTCAGATATTCAGATGACACCACCCTTAAGGAAGAAAGAGAAGAACTAAAGAGCCTCTTGATGAAAATGAAAGAGGAGAGTGAAAAAGTTGGCTTGAAACTCAACATTCAGAAAACTAAGACCATGGCATCTGGTCCTATCACTTCATGGAAAATTAATGGGGAAACAGTGGAAACAGTGACAGAGTTTATTTTCTTGGGCTCCAAAATCACTGCAGATGGTGACTGCATCCATGAAATTAAAAGACACTTGCTCCTTGGAAGAAAAGTTATGACCAATCTAGACAGCATATTAAAAAGCAGACATTATTTGCCAACAAAGATCCATCTGGTCAAAGGTATGGTTTTTCCAGTAGTCATGTATGGATATGAAAGTTGGGCTACTAAGAAAGCTGAGAGCCAAAGAATTAATGCTTTTTGAACTGTGGTGTTGGAGAAGACTCTTGAGAGCCCTTTGGACTGCAAGGAGATCCAACCTGTCCATCCTAAAGAAGATCAGTCCTGTGTGTTCATTGGAAGGACTGATGTTGAAGCTTAAACTCCAATACTTTGGCCATCTGATGCGAAGAACTGACTCACTGGAAAGGACCCTGATACTGGGAAAGATTCAAGGCTGGAGGAAAAGGGGATGACAGAGGATGAGATGGTTGTGAGAGGGTAACAGGCAGGAAGGTCAGGGGTCTCCAAACGAGGAAATAGCCTGCAACTGTCAGACATTTTTATCTCTCTTAAGTGGCAGGAGGAAACAAACTGGAGATATTTTTCCCTTCTCTATACAAATTTAAAAAGAGATTTCTCTTAAAATACTGTGTTGCCATAAAGACACCTGGTTTCATCTGAAGTTAACCAATGCTTTTTTCTTATGAAAATGTTTATCTTAAGCTATGCTAATGTACTATGCAGTTACCGCAAACTCTGTCTTCAAGTCTGTTCTGCCTTTTGGCTCAGAACCTACTTGACAAATCAGTATGTCATACTCAGATATTGTTCCCCTAATCTATGTAAATGAAACTATTTGTATGGTGATCTGCCCTTCTTCAAGATTCAAGTTAATCATTTTATATGGCCCAGGATGAACTATTTGGTGCCAAGATTATCCAGAAATGCATCTTATGGGTGAGGGGACTGGTGCCATTCTGAGTTTTAAGACATTCCTTTCTTTCATTAACAGACTGCTAGTAACTACATAACATCCAGCTGAAGACTAGCAGAGGGGTATTCTTTCTGCCCCCTTCTGATGCCTATGTCAGAAACTTTCTCTATCTCTTTTATACTTTAATAAAAGTTTATTACACAAAAGCTCTGAGCGATCAAGCCTCGTCTCTGGCCCTGGATTGAATTCTTCTTCTCCGGGGTCCAAGAATCCCAGCGTCTTTGCATGATTCAACAACAACCTTTCAGTTGGATGGCATCACCAACTCAACAGACATGAGTTTGACAAGCTCCAGGAGTTGGTGATGGACAGGGAAGCCTAGCATGCTGCAGTCCATGGGGTCACAAAGAGTCGGACACGACTGAGTGACTGAATTGAACTGAACAGCTTGGAAGTCTACCATGATTCAACCAGAAAGGTTCAGCAGTTAACAAACATTCTCATAAGAGCTCAATGCATGGCATCATTTGTCTCAAAATCCAAACCAAACTTTGGGTTGGTTCCATCTTGTTCTTTTGGTGACTGCAAAGTAACAAGAACCAGCATGTTGGGGACTGAATATGTGAAATTTCTAGTTTATCAAACAAAAAATATTCCCATCATAGAGTGTGGATTCTAAACTATTTCTGGGTCTTCCCTGGTGCTCAGTGGTAAGGAATCTTCCTGCCAAGGAGGAGACATGGGACAGATCCCTGGTCTGGGAAATTCCTACATGCTTTGAAGATATCCTGTGAGCCACAACTATACGACCAATAACAAATAAATAAGAAAAAATAATTTATTTCAGAATGCTCCCAGCTCAAAAAGAGCTATCACTTTTAACCTTATTTCCAAAGATTTTTATTTCCTAATTATTGCACATTTATTATTCCTATATTCACTTCATGTAAATTAGGCACATGCTATTAGTTTCATTTTGGCACAAGAGGACATCGGGAAATATAACTGCTGTTCCATTATGGAATGTGGAGGGAATAACCTAAGTGTAAATTATTAGTATATAATTCCAAATTTATCTTTTGTTTGATGTCATCATGAAAAGAAATTCTTCTACAATCTTTTTACCTGGAGATCCTTTGGTGCGTTCCTAGTTTCTGTTATGAAGTACTGAGGTGGCGAAAAACTGTGTTGTTGGAAGAAACATGACCCATTCAGGGTTATGGGAAAAATGATACAAATTTTATTAGATCACAAGACTTAGGATATACTCTGAAGAAAAGAGAGGTACAACAGAAATGGCAGCAATCAATGATGAAACAGATACACACGCATACTTTTCTGGTTCTTTTGATTCCATTTTTCTTCAATTTCTAAGAATAAGTTTCCATTAATCATTTATATGCAAAGGCAATCGCCAGTTAAGGGAGACAATGACCAGGATTCCCCTGCTATAATTTCTCCCATGTAATCAGTCTTCAGTAACCTGTCAACTCTCCTCCCATGAAAAGCCCAAGTCCCTTCATGTCCAGGTTCCTCTTTGCATAGGCTGATGGTACATCATTCAGTCCTATAATCATGGCATCCTGAACATAATGAGCACGCTAAATCATGTCATGGCTTTACATGGTTTTCTGTCCCTCACTGATCCTAATTCACACAGCATTGAATTTGATATTTTAGTGTCCCTGTTTAACCATGAAGGACGGATATTAATGAACCACACCTAATGAACTCTGCCCCTTCATCTTACTGATATGTTTGCAGAAGCCGTCATGAAAGTCCCTAAGAAAGCTATAAAAGTTTTCAAACCTTGTGGAAATGTCATAAAAAATAATGTTGCCTTCTCAAGAAAACTCAAGTAATTAAATACACACTGAAGATTAGGGGTCATTACCACACATCATGAAGCTGCAACACACTTAATTATTCTGCCATAATATAGTTTAATTGTTGGAAAACTAAAGATTTACTAATCCTAAATTGAATCTTCTCGTGTGATCTGTTGTAAGAATGTCCCAAAATTTTATGAAAGTCATTATAATTCTAAGGATTCTCCTCAATATGAATCTTGGGGGGAATCTTGAGAAAATACGTTTCTTAAATGTGTCTCTACAGTTTCTGGCCTGCATGAATCACCTCATTATGCCCAGGGTGTGAATATCTCATGAAAAAACTCATTACTTCTGCAAGCTTGCCCTCTCAGGTTCCATCGTTTTGATCTTTGGGTTAAAGCTTTAATGTGCACATTGCTTCTGTGTGGTTTCTCTGAAAGATGTATATTCTGAAGTCTAGTACACTCTGAAGCCTGCAGAAAGCTCTATCCCACCCAATTCCAAGACTCCACTTTACTATGCAGTCTTGTCTAATCAAGTCAAGCTGAAACTTTCTCCACCTCCAATGCATTTGTAAAGCATTGCTCCAGAGTGTTTCCCAACTTTGATGTTTGGGTAAAATTCCCACAAATATTGTACTTGTGTGGTTTATCTCCAGGATATATGTTCTTAGATACCTAAAGAGGGAGCAGTAATTGTGACAACTAAAGTAATACTTGCATTTCTAAGTATAAAGTGTTTGCTGAACACTGAGATACAGGGCGGAGAAGGCAGTGGCACCCCACTCCAGTACTCTTGCCTGGAAAATCCCATGGATGGAGGAGCATGGTAAGCTGCAGTCCATGGGGTCGTGAAGAGTCGGACACGACTGAATGACTTCACTTTCACTTTCATGCACTGGAGAGGAAATGGCAACCTACTCCAGTGTTCTTGCCTGGAGAATCCCAGGGACGGGGGAGCCTGATGGGCTGACATCTATGGGGTCGCACAGAGTCAGAAATGACTGAAGCGACTTAGCAGCAGCATCAGCAGAGATACAGGGAACACCTAAAAGCCTTGCCACATATTCTGCACTAGTAAGCTTCTCTGTAGTATGGATGATCCGAAGGTTGGTGAGATGTGACCCTGAGTAAAGGTTTTACATACTCATGTCACTTGTAAGCTTTCTCTCCAAAATGACTTCTTCACTGAAGCCTGAATTTGGATTGTTGCCTAAAAACCCGACATGCTTATTACATTGACACAGTTTTTATCTAGTGTGAATATTCTCAAGAAGCCTAAGGTATAAACAAAAAGCCTGGCCATACTGATTACATTTGTAAGTTCTCTCAAGTATGGGTCAGCTGATGTCTTTTTAGACCTGAATACCACCTGAAGGATTTGCCACACACATATTTGAAAGGTTTCTTTGCATTATGAATTCCCTGATGATGGGAATGATGAGACCTTTATTGAAATCCTGGCTGCACACATAATATGATTTTCTCTACTGGAGGGATTGACTGTGCTCTGAATGTATGGATTATTGCCAGTTGGCATTTTCTCATGTTTTGTAAAAAACTGAACACATTCCAAAAGCCTCACCACATGCATTATGTGGGTAAGATTTCAATTAAGAATTACCTGAGGATTAGTTAGGTCTGAATACAGAATCAAGGCTTTGCCATATCTACCACAGTTTTCCTCCAGTTTGCCTTTTCTGAAGGCCAAAAACTTCATATAGTTTACCGTATTCACTACATTTGTAAGTTTTCACTTCACTACTGATTCTCAGATTGTCTGCAAAGTCATTCCTTGTGGCAGTTCCATTTATGTGGCTTCTCTCGTGTATGAACTGCTGAATGGTCAGTTAAGGCTGAACATGAACTAGAAGCTTTGCCACATTCATTTCATCTGTATGCTTTCTATACAATATGAATTCTCTGATGAATTATAAGGCCTGAACTCAGATTAAAGGCTTTGCCACACTCATTACCTTTGCACGAAAATGCTTCTCACAATTGTTCCATTTGTAACAGATTTCTCCACTATGAATTATCTGATGCTTCCTATGATGGTCATTTCAAGTAAAACACTGGCCACATAAATCACATTTCTATGCTATCTCTCCTGTATGAACTACCTGATGGTGAGTTAAGGCTGACTGTGCACTAAAATGCTTGCCACCATTGTTTCAATTGTAGAGTTTCTCTCTAATATGAATTCTCCAATGAACTGCAAAGTTTGTGTTTAGATTACAAGCCTTGACACTGAGATCACATTTATGTTTTCTTTCCAATATTAATTCTCCGATGAATTCCATGTTGTGCATTTCAAGCAAAGCATCACCTACACACAACACATTTATATGGTTCCTCTCCAATATGAATTTTGGATAAACTGCAAGCTTCCCAATATGACTAAAGGCCTTGCCACATACATCGCATTCATGTGCTTACTCTCCAGTATGAATTCTCTGATGAACTGCAAGGTTTGCAGTTTGACTAAAGGCCTTGCCACATCCATCTAACTTAAAGGATTTCTCTTGAATGTGAGTTTGCCAATGAACTGCANTTTTCTTTCCAATATTAATTCTCTGATGAATTCCATGTTGTGCATTTCAAGCAAAGCATCACCTACACACAACACATTTATATGGTTTCTCTCCAATATGAATTTTGGATAAACTGCAAGCTTACCAATATGACTAAAGGCCTTGCCACATACATCGCATTCATGTGCTTACTCTCCAGTATGAATTCTCTGATGAACTGCAAGGTTTGCAGTTTGACTAAAGGCCTTGCCACATCCATCTAACTTAAAGGATTTCTCTTGAATGTGAGTTTGCCAATGAACTGCAAAGTAACAGCTGGAATTGAAGACTTTACCCATAGATACATTTCTATGCTTTCTCTCCTGTATGAACTGCCTGATGGGGAGTTAAGCATGACTGTGCACTAAAACCTTGGTCACAATTGTTAATTTGTAAGGTTTCTCTGCAGTATGAATGATTTGATAAACTGCAAGGGCTAATTTGAAACTAAAGACCATGCCACATACATTACATATTTATATTTTCTAACCAGTATGAATTTTCCAGTGAGATGTAAGCCTTCCATTTACTTAAAGGCCTTGCCACAGACCTCACATTTGTATGGTTTCTCTCCAGTATGAATTTTACGATGAGATGGAAGGCCTCCATTTATACTAAAGGCCTTGCCACATACCTCACATTTATATGGTTTCTCTCCAGAATGAATTTTCCGATGAGTTCTAAGGCTGTCATTTACACTAAAGGCCTTGCCACATACATCACATTTATATGTTTTTTCTCCAGTATGAATTTTCCGATGCAACGTAAGGCTTCCATTTACTCTAAAGGCCTCGCCACATATGTTGCATTTATATGGTTTCTCTCCAGTGTGAATTTTCCAATGAGTTCTAAGGTTTCCATTTACACTAAAGGCCTTGCTGCATACATCACATTTATATGGTTTCTCTCCAGAATGAATTTTCCGATGCGATGTAAGGCTTCCATTTACTCTAAAGGCCTTGCCACATACATCACATTTATACGGTTTATCTCCAGTATGAGTTCTCTGATGAGCTGCAAGATAACACCTGGAACTGAAGACTTTGCCACAGAAAGTACATTTATGTGCTTTCTCATCTGTATGAACTGCTTGATGTATATTTAAGGATGACCGTGCAAGGAAACGTTTGTCACAGCTGTTACATTTGAAAGGTTTCTCTTCAGTATAAATTCTCCAATGAGATCCAAGTTGTCTCTTTTCGGTAAAATCAGGGCCACATACAGCACACTTACAAGAATTCTCTCCTGTATGAATTCTCTGATGAATTCCAAGATGTGACATTCGAGTATAACTACGTCCACATACATCACATTTATATGGTTTCTCTCCAGTATGAACGATTTGATGAAGTGTACAGCTTTCTTTGCGAGTAAAGGCCTTTCCACATACATCACATGTATATGGCTTTTCTCCAGTATGAACTCTGTAATGAATTTCAAGTTGTGATTTTCGAGTATAGCCAAGGCCACATACATCACATTTATAGGGTTTCTCTCCAGAATGAAGAATCTGATGAAGTGCAAGGCTTTGTTTCCAAGTAAAGGCCTTTCCACACACATCACATTTATATGGTTTCTCTCCAGTATGACTTCTCTGATGAATTGCAAGGTAACACCTAGAAGTGAACATTTTGCCACACAAATTACATTTGGATGCTTTCTCATCTGTTTGAACTTCCTGATGTTTATTTAAGGATGACAGTGCAAAAAAAAGTTTGCCACAGCCGTTACATTTGTAAGATTTCACTTCAGGATGAATTCTCCGGTGAATTCTAAGTTGTCTCTTTCCAGTAAAGCCACGGCCACATATATCACATTTATAAGGATTCTCTCCAGTATGAACTATCTGATGAAATATAAGTTGTGACTGTTGAGGATAGCCATGGCCACACACATCACATTTATATGGTTTCTCTCCAGTATGAACTCTCCAATGAATTGCAAGTTGTCTGCTTCGAGTATAGCCAAGGCCACACACATCACACTTATATGGTTTCTCTCCAGTATGAAGGATCTGATGAAGTGTGTGGCTTTCTTTGCGAGTAAAGGCCTGTCCACAGAGATCACATTTATATGGCTTCTCTCCAATATGAACTCTCTGATGAATTCCAAGTTGTGACTTTCGAGGATAGCCATGGCCACATATATCACATTTATATGGTTTCTCTCCAGTATGAGTTCTCCCATGATTTTGAAGGTGTGTCTGGTGCTTAAAGCTGTGGCCACATACATCACATTTATATGGTCTCTCTCCAGTATGAACTCTCAGATGAATTTGAAGGGCTGTGTTCTGTTTAAAGCTGTGGCTACATACATCACATTTATATGGTTTCTCTCCAGTATGATTTCTCTGATGATCTATAAGGCTCTTATTTTCATTAAAGGCCTTGCCATATGTGTCAGCTTTATATGGTTTTCTTCCTGTATGGATTCTTTGATGTCTAGTGGGTTCTGAGTCCTGAAGAAAGGTTATGCCACACTCATTACTTTTGTAAGGTTTTTTCCTGTGTCCTTCCTGGTCTGGGGCCTGGTTCTGAGGGATGCATAACAGCACTCTCACGTTTATGACAAATGCCTTTGCGGACACTATGAGTTCTCTGAGTTGGCAAACCTGAGGGGCTACTGTTGATATTTGTCACAACTTGACTACATTCAAAAACTGTCCCTTCAGACTGAAGCATCTGCAATTCATCATGAAAGTTTGATCTGCACCTTTCAACAGGCTTATCTCCTGCATCATTTCTACTCTGATGATCTCTTCCATCAGTGAGATTTTTAATATAGGATATAAATATTCCATTGTCTCTTCTTTCATCATCTGTCCACAGATTCTCAAAACCATGCACAGTTTCCTGTATCTTCCTCAGGAAATAATCTTTAATTTCATGGGTTTTGGCTCTTCCAAACATCACTCTTTGAATAATTTCTCCTTTTCCACTGTTTCCTTTTGCGTGTAATTTCATGGTCATATGTATACGAGACACATCTACAAGAGATAAAGAACCACAGGTATCCAATTAATAACAATTCATATTCTTTCATGTTGAACACATGATATTATACCAAAAGTCATACCCATCCTGAACAGTATTATGAATCTTCCTAATGATGAACTAAAAATATAAGGAACACTAAAGGAATAGAAGTCTTAAAAAAAAAAAAAGAGCGATTACATAGAATTCACATTAATTTTTGGGTAGCCAAATTTCAAAAACAGAATCAGAAAACATTCATTTTATGCAAACCCATGTCACATCTCAAAGAAAAAGATCTTTCCCATCATGATCTCAAAGTTCATTCTACTTGGTAGCAAACACACTTCTGTCTCATAATTGAGGATAAAAAAACAGTNTTCAAAAACAGAATCAGAAAACATTCATTTTATGCAAACCCATGTCACATCTCAAAGAAAAAGATCTTTCCCATCATGATCTCAAAGTTCATTCTACTTGGTAGTAAACACACTTCTGTCTCATAATTGAGGATAAAAAAACAGTAAAAATTCCATGGATGGGGAGATTGATGGGCTACAGTGCATGACATCACAAAGAGCAAGACAGGACTAAGCAACTGAGCAAGCAAGGATCAACAAGGCAATACACTGTAATGGTAAATAATCCAAAGGAAGCATTCTAAGAAATATTGTAAAATATAAATGGCAGTTGACAACTGTTCAACAAATACTGCATAGTGAAAAGAAACAATTTGTTGACCCCTCTCCACCCCATCACAAGGCTTATGAGATATTAGTTCTCTGACCGTGGATTAAACCCAGGATCACTGCAATGAAAGTGCTGAATCCTATCCACTGGACTGTCAGGGAATCCCCTAAAATAATTTAAAAAAAAAACACTTTTATAAATACCTCTTATAAATCTATCAGTAGATAGACATTCAAGCATTTTATAAGAAGCCATTCGTGTCCATTATACTGTGTAAAACATGAAGACTGTCATCTTTAAATGACAAATAATTAGTAAATGAAACATTCTCTATTTAAATAACAGCCATTCACTATAGCAATTGCCTATCTATACAGTATCCTTCACTACTCCGTTCATCAGCTGCAAGACATATGTAAAGGAACAAGCTTTGGGGTGTTTCTTATGGCTGAGAGGTAAAGAATCTGCTATAAAGAAGCAATATTATTTAAAACTTATTACCTACGGTCAGAGATACTCTTCAGAACAAAATATAAACTAACAATAAACAAGATGTAATGTAGACAGAGACATGTCACAATAAGCATGACATGAAGTAAATACGTATTTTAAGCAAAAGTAACATTTGAGGCAAATTTCCTGATGGTCCAGTGAATAGCATTATACGCTTACACTGTAGGGGGTACAGATTCCATACCTAATGGAGAAATAAGATCCCGCCTGCCACAGTTTAAGTTCAGTCGCTCAGTCATGTCCGACTCTTTGCAATCCCATGAATCGCAGCACGCCAGGCCTCCCTGTCCATCATCAACTCCCGGAGCTCACCCAAACTCATGTGCATCAAGTCAGTGATGCCATCCAGCCATCTCATTCTCTGTCATCCCCTTCTCAACCTGCCCCAATCCCTCCCAGCATCAGTCTTTTCCAGTGAGTCAACTCTTCACATGAGGTGGCCAAAGTATTGTAGTTTCAGCTGTTAGCATCATTCCTTCCAAAGAAATCCCAGGGCTGACCCCCTTCAGAATGGACTGGTTGGATCTCCTTGCAGTCCAAGGGACTCTCAAGAGTCTTCTCCAACACCACAGTTCAAAAGCATCAATTCTTCGGTGCTCAGCCTTCTTCACAGTCCAACTCTCACATCCATACATGACCACAGGAAAAACCATAGCCTTGACTAGACGGACCTTAGTCGGCAAAGTAATGTCTCTGCTTTTGAATATGCTATCTAGGTTGGTCATAACGTTCCTTCCAAGGAGTAAGCGTCTTAATCTCTTGGCTGCAATCACCATCTGTAGTGATTTTCAAGACCCCCAAAATAAAGTCTGACACTGTTTCTGCCACATGGCTCAGTAAAATTTAAAAAAAAAAAAAAAAGCAACTTCTGATCTTTCATTAAAGCAGTCAAAATTCTATGACACCTAAGAGCATGAATTACCTCAATTTTTCAAAGGTGGATTCACAGGGTTCATGCACACAACTCCGTGGCACATGAAAGTAAAGAGCAAAGCAGGACTGAAACCCAGACCTACAGATTCATACATGTCCCTAACCACTAGGGCCCACTTGGGCAGAACAGATTACAAAAGGTTACAACAAACTTTAGGACTTTAAAAAGATAAGGTCAAGTGAGATACAAGAACTGATCTGCGTGACTAACAGCCTTATTCAACCATCTCTTCCATAAATGGTTCCCCAAGTACCAACCCCCCACATATCAAGTCGTGTCCTGAAAATGTGGTTCAGTGGATGAGCACAGGTCATTTTGTACAGTATGAGCATGGACGGAAGGAATCTGGAGCCTGATTCATATATGTAAGATGGGATCAAAGAGAAGATCTCAGAGTCCACTGTCCTTACAAGCTTCCTGAGTTACAATCACAGAAGATCCAAACCACATTACTATTACATACACCTCTGAAGGTTGTGGTAAAAGCAGTAACAACAGGGAGAGCTGAGGGTTCTCAACAGGAAGCCAGGTTGAAGGCAGCTCTGTGTAGGATCTGAGACACCAAATGCAATCAAAGATTGGCCATTCTCTTCCCTTCTTCCAATGAGGTCTCCCAAGTGCAGCAAATAGGAAGAGAATCAGGCTGGCTCCAGGGATTACAGCTTTGGAGGTGTTACCATTGCTCTACATGGACCAAAAAGTAGACATCCCACATAATCCAGCACAGAAGGGGGACAAAGAGGAATTAGATCCCTTTGAAACACCCCATCACATGCTCCCCAAAGTCAAGCAACAACACTGACAGAAGTCAAATGACACACTGCTACAGATCATAGAAAGAGCTACCCTTTGGGACGACTTTTCTTGGGGTCCACTTTCCATAAACTTCTCTCTCCCTTTTCTTTTTAAATCATTTTTTTTTTCATTTGTAAACAGTCACCTGTAAATCAGACTGAATTTTTTTTCCCTAATAAAATGTAATTTTCACATAGGAGACAGATGGGCTCCAGATTGGAAATCTACAATCAGTCACTCTTCTCTCTGCATTCCCTGAGATAAGAGATAGCTGGGCTCCAGTTGAGGAATCTATAGCCAAAAAATACAAGGTAAATAGCCAGTCTTTGTCTCTTACCTCAAGGGAATAATCATGGCAAGGACAAAGGAAAAAACCCTGTCTATTAACGGAGAAACTACACATGTGCAGAAAGGCTGCTTGAGGTCAGTCAGAGCTTAATTCAGGCCATAACGAGTCTTGCTTCTCCCAGAAGACTTCACTTCGAGACACAGCTTGGTTAGGGTGTGCGTTCACACCCCAGGGGAGGGGCTTGAGACAAATTAACCAGAGGGGACAAAGGAAGGTGACTGGCCCGAGGAGAGACGAATATCTGGAAAACTGTACCTTTAAAAAGAATGACACTTACCAAAGTGGGGCTCTCTCTGACCTAGCCCCATGTGCCTTTCTGCATGTACTTTTCCATTCAATAAACATTTTCCTTTACTCTTTATCTTGTGCCTCTTCATCTGAATTCTTTCTTGACTAGGCAGGCAAGACAAGGGACCTTAGTCCTAATTATTGGTTGCTGTGGTCCAATGGTCAGGACTCTTGGTCTGGGAAACAAAGACCTTGCTTCCAGCTTCCACTCACTTCCACTCATTGCTATGAGCATCCAAACTCAATTTCATTTCTCACACCTCTTTCACTGAAAACAAACACCTCACTTTCCTTAAGCAACCATGAACTGTGCTTTATATTGCATTTTCTAGATTAGTGAACATAAATACTACTAATAACTTCTAAAAACATTTGCTTTCTTATAGAGAGCATCTCAGGGTAGCACCAAACATATTCATCAATAGTCCTAAATCTCTCAATGTAATACAAGAGAAGTATTACAAAATATGGATGACTCAAGACAAATCTTAATTAGATGAGCAAACATTAATACAAAGTATTTAATATTGACTATTTCCCAGTTCACATGAACCTGAAATTCATTTAGATTAATTTCCCTTCTAATTGATTTGTATGCACTTACTGTTTTTTTTAAAAAAATTCATTTATTATTTTTGGCTTCACTGGGTCATCATCACTGCTCTGGCTTTCTCTCATTGTGTCAAGCAGGGACTACACTCTAGTTGTGTGAATAAGCTTCTCACTGTAGCTACTTCTCTTGTGGACCATGAGCTCTAGAGCACGTGGGCTTCAGCAGTGGTAGTATATGGGCTTAGCTGCTCTGTGGTATGTGAAATCTCCCTGGACCAGGGATCAAACCTGTCTTTTGTACTGGCAGGTGGATTCTTTACATTGAGACACCAGCAAAGCCCAAGTGCTTCCTTTCTTTTAAAGCCAACTGAGTAAGAGCTCATTTACAAATAAACCTCACCAATATTATCCAAAATCAAAGTCACACACTGAGACATGCATAAATCCAGACAGATTTAAAATGTCTCTCTGACTCTACTGGAGTTAGTATCCTCCTCCAGGGGATCTTCAAAAGCCAGCGATTGAACCCACATCTCCTGTGTCTCCCACACTGCAGGCAGCTTTTTTACCACTAGAGTCATCTGGGATCCCTGGTAAAGGTTAACTTCAAGCTTTTCTGTAGGCAAGGCTTTTAAGAAGCTAGCTGTTTTTATTCCATGTGCAAAAAAATAAAGGAAAAATCATTTTAACCACTTTTCTCCAGAGTCTAAAGAATATCACAGCAATCCCTGTGACAAAAAACTTATCTTCCCTTTCAATAATCACAGTTTTATATCTAAAATACAGAGCAAACAGTGCTCAAATTGACTGTGATTATCCAGGGCAGATGAATGATGAAAATTATACATTGTCCATCTGGGGAAATGGGGGTCTTCACTTGATCAGAAGAATCTGAAGGGGAAATGAAATCTGCTAGAGTGGGGCCAGGAGTGGGGGAAGTTGGGCTTCCCCTCCCCACTGAGAGACAGGGGAAGTTAGAAGGGGACTAGCTGATGGAAAGGGAGACAGAGGGGTGGGAGGGGTGAAAGGCCACAACAGGACAAAGATAATGAAGACAGAAAGGCAGTGGGGGACACTGTTAAGAGATGTGGGCCAGCGCAGGAGAGAGCCCACTTAAAAAGTGAGAATTTGATCAGCTAATATATAATTTGACATTCTAATATGGACAACCATTGTCACTAATCACATAATTCTGTTTCCAGTTTTAACTTCTCTTCAGACAATGTTAAGATCGCTTTATGTACCTCCTGTACTTCCCTGGTGGCTCAGCTGGTAAAGAATCCTCCAGCAATGAAGGGGAGACCTGGGTTTGATCTCTGGGTTGGGAAGATCCCCTGAAGAAGGGAAAGTCTACTCACTGCAGAATTCTGGCCTGGAGAATTCCATGGACTCTACAGTCCATGTGGTCGCAAAGACTCTGACATGACTGAGCGAGTTTCCCTTTCATTTTATGTACCTTAGGGTAGGAGAGATAGGATCCAGCCTCTCACCCAGCAGGGTGAGAGTCTTTCTCAACCGGTGAGTCACAAATATTCAGTAACTTCTAAGGGTACAGCCCTCTTTAATTTAAGCTTCCAATTCTCACACCATCCAGTGAAGATGTCCCTTGTTATCAGCTAACTAGTAGTAATGCAAATCTTCCTATTAGGGAATAAAAACTTCATCAACTTTAACCTCTTTCTTCTTACAGAGTGGGATTTTGTCTCACAAATACTGCTCATAGGGCCAATTAAAGTTTTGCAAAACGTTGTCACTTTGATCTCAAGTTTAAAGGTTTGTTAACAAAATAAGCCACTTGTTCTGTAGAAATAAATAATACAAATACTTATTATAGAATTATTGAGCTGACTTTCAATATGCTAACAATAAAAGAAAAGTAGAAACAGCAGAAGATACATCACCAAATTGGGTTCTGACCAACATCCAGACTCAAACAGCACTGGGAAGTCCTGGGCCACAGCCCATCTGGAGACCCAGCAGGGAAAAACTCCCAGGCAGCATGTTACAGTCATGGGTGAGACTTCAAAGATTTCAGTTTGGGGTTCCCCCTTATAATCCCAGAACGTTAACTGATATCATCAGCAATCTGAGCAAATAGCAGCTCTGGTTGCATGTTAATACTATTCTTTGTCTTACAAAACTTATAATGTTGCTAAGCCTGCAGCTGAGTAGTCCAGGGTCCCTCCAAGTGCTCAAAAACCTCAGGATTTGTCCCCTGTCTTACCTCTGGTACTGCAAGCCTTGCACTCACAGGTTCTTGCAGGTTCAGTCAGGGCACTCACAGTCAGGGCAGTGTCCAGTCAGACTAGAAACAAGCTCAGAGGCCTGCTTTAGAGAGAACCTAGACCCTGTGCATCCTGCGTTGCCAGGTGTAGAATCCCACCTCTTTTGTCAGCCAAGAAGTGATGGACATTACAGACAGACAGAAAAATATTCACAAATTAATTTACTACCTGCGTCCTTCTGAAAGCACAGGAAACATTATAATATGCAGACACCTGGGTTTCCCTGGGGCTCAAAGGTAAAGTATTCACCTGCCACAAAGGAGACAAGGCTTCGAGCCCTGTGAGGGAAGAGCCCCCTCGACAGGGCATGGAACCTACTCCAGTACTCTTGCCAGGAGAATCCCATGGACAGAGGAGCCTGGAGGGCTACGGTCCACTGGGTTGCAGAGTCAGGCACAACTGTACCAACTGAGTACATAGGCATCCATGTATCTAGTTCCTTTCCAAGAACTACTGAACCAAGAACACAGGGGTAGAAAACAGGAAATTGGATATTTTAAAGTTTGAAATCAGCTTTATAAATACTTATGCTGTGTAGAAACTTGTGTATCACATGGTGGGCAGATCACCTGAAGAACGGATGAGGCTATGAACTCAGTCAAGCAAAACAGAGGCTCCCAAGAGACAAAGAGAGAATGCAGAGATACCCCCAAACCAGAATCCAGCTTCACAGGGAAGTGATCCTCACCCACAGACAGCAGGTTCTTGCAGGTCTCCACCATCACGTCCCGGTACAAGGCCCTCTGAGCAGGGTCAAGGCATTCCCACTCCTCTGGAGTGAACTTGATGTCCACATCCTCAATGGTCAACTGTGTCTGAAATGAAAGAATATTTCACTAACAGGTGCTCGGGAGGATTCTTATTTTCATACAAACTGAGAAGAGGTTAGAGGAGTAATGATCAATTCAGGTAATTTTCCTGTTTTTTCATAAGACTATGACATCTTCCAATCAACATGAATTTGTCACTTGTATGGACAATACATGCAGAATATACAAAAAAATTTAATCAGTGAGTTCTCTATGCAGAAGTGTTACATTATACACACTGAGGGACATTCATTACCTAGATGAGTTACAAGACTGCTGTCTTCAGAGATGACAAAGTTCTAGCGGCTTTAAAGAACACACATTGTTTTGATTATGACATCATCACACTGATGACAGGTGTCTCAACACTTCCTACACACTAAGCATTACTCTAAAGATTTTACACAGATGAACTTATCATCAACATAACAGCACATCAGAGAAAGATCTGGGTCCACCTGACTGGAGAGAAAGCTGTCATTCTAAGAATTCATGCACATCAAACAATTAAGAAATGAGGCAACAGCACCTGAGGTCAGGTGGTTGGGACTGATAACAAGTACCAGAGCAGCAAAGTGCATGACAGAGTTCCCAGAGAATACCTGAAACAAATACAAGAAAGCTGAAGTGCAATGGAGGTGTAGAATCCCAGATCTTTTGTCAGCCACGGAAAGACAGACATGATAGATGGACAGAAAAATATTCGCAAATTAATTTACTATCTACCTCCTTCTGAATGCACAGGGAACACTATAATATGCACTATTATGTGTAGGTATCTGGGTTGCCCTGAGGCTCAGCAGTGAAGAATCCGCCTGCAATGCAGGGGACAAGGTGTTGATATCTCCGGGGGGGAGATCCCCCTGGAGGAGGGCATGGCAACCCACTCCCACATTCTTGCCTGGAGAATTCCAGGGACAGAGGAGCCTGAAGGGTTATGGCCCATTGGGTCACAAAGAGTCGGACACGACTATAGGATAAATGGTCACTGTACAGGGTCACCCGCTCTTCCCACCAACCACACAATGTCAATACTCTTACTACTGTTCCCATCATTCACGTGATGAGATAGGAAAAAACTTAAGGGAATGGAAAACACTTAAGACACAATTTCAACTGTTACAAAGCACAAAACACGTTTATGAGATGATGTTCTGTAATAAAACCATGGAATTACATATCCATGCACTCACACATGCAAATGTAAACACACAACTGGTTGAAACAAGGAAGACCTGTCTATTTTTTCTTTCCATCCAAATTTACTGAGTGTCAACAGGGGCCCCAAACTGGGAATACAGCAGTGAACATAATGGAGCTTACGGTCTAGCAGCCAGCCACCCAATTATATCCATAATTTTAAAGTTACTATTGCAACCTGTGCTCTGAAACAGGCCTGGTGCTGAGAAAAGATCTGTCAGAAAGTCTTGATGTACATCAAGAAATCAGACAAGGTTTCCATGAGGAGGAAACACTTAGGATTGGCAAGGTGGGAAACGGAAGAGTGTTGCAAGCAGAGAGAACAGCCTGAGTGCCGGCTCTGAGCCAGGAAGATATTTAGTGAACAGAAAGTCAGCCAGTCTAACTGGGACACAGGGAATAAAGGGGGGTGATGCCAGGTAGAGGCTGCTTTCTACAAGGTCTTTGGATTTAGGACTTTATTCCAAAAGTAACTGGAAGTCACTGAAGAATCTGCAGGAGGTAAATCAGAGGTTTAGATTTGTTTTTCAGAGTTCACTCTGCTGTGTGTGGAGGTTGCTGCTTCTTAGTTGCTTCGTCGTGTCAGATCTTTGCAACCTCATGGTAGCCCGCCATGCTCCTCTGGTCATGGGATTTTCAGGCAAGAATACTAGAGTGGGTGGCCATTTTCCTACTCCAAGGTGATGCCTTTTGACGCATTTTGGGATGATACTCTCGTTTTCTTTTATGCATCTGTATTTCCGCACCTTTGGGACATTAAAAATGCATCAATTTGTATTTCAGTAATTTGTCTTCATTCTACGTCTTTTTTAAGTTATTTACTTTGATTTTGCTGAGTCTTTGCTGAGTTGCTGTGGGCAGGCTTTCTGAATTTGCAGCTGCAGTGTACGGGCTTCTCATTACAGTGGCTTCCCTTGTTTTGGAACACAGACTCAAGAGTGTGTGGATTTTAGTAGTTACGGCTCCCGGGGTCCAGAGCTCACGCTCAATAGTTGTGGCGCCTGGGCGTCGTTGCTCTGAGGCATCTTCCTGGACCTGGGATGGGACCCGTGCACCATACATTGGCAGGCACATTCTTATCCACACTGTACTACCAGGGGAGTCCTCAACATTATCTTCAGTTCAGTTCAGTTGCTCAGTACAGTAGTTTAAAAAAATGAAAATATAAGCAGAAAGTAATATACAGAAGATTTATTCTAATCTGTATATAATAGTTGTATTTAAAAATATGAGGGCTTTCCTGGAGGCTCAGTGGTAAAGAATCCACTGGGCAGTGCAAGAGACACAGGTTTCATCACTGGTGGGTAAGATTTTGCATGCCAAGGGGCATCTAAGCCTGTGAGCTTCGATTTCTGAGCCAGAGTTCTAGAGGCCAGCAGGTGAAACTACTGAAGCCAGCATGTTCTAGAGCCTGGGCTGCAAGAAAAGAGAAGCCACCGTAATGAGCCCACATACTACAACTACAGAGTGGTCATCACTCGCCAGAACTAGATAAAGCTAGTGAAGCAATGAAGAGCCAGTATAGCAGAAAAGTATATTTAAATATAGTAATATTGTCTTATTCTTAATGTTAGATATGTAGTTATTAACAAAATCCAAAGTTTATCTTTTCATTCCATGACCAAATATTGCATCAAGGTTAGGAAAGTTGGAGGAATTCCCTATCGGTCCAGGGTTTAAGATCTTGCACTTACACCACAGGGTTTCAGGTTCAAGTCTTCCTCAAGGAACTAAAACCCTGCAAGCTGCATCGTATGGTCAAAAAGGAAGAATAAATAATTAGCAAACTATATTTCACAGTTTAAATTAGATGTTGTAATGAGACACTCTCTAGCCCTGAGGTCTCTTTCTGAACTTTTCATTTCACTCCCAAACACTTAAGATTTTTAAGGAGGTCCTCACTTAGTTTTAAATGTGCTATAAAAAGGACTGATTTCCCCTCATTGGACTCTTTTTCAGATTTTGGCACATATTATGTATCTTAATACCTCACATCTACATGCAACTTCTTTACCCTGGTTGACAGAGAGCCGACAGCACATCCAGATGGACCCTAAGCAATCCCTGCTGCCCAACAGTACTGAGATCCCGTCTCCAACCCATGGGTGAAGGTGAGAAGCCCTGCCCAACCGGTGCCCAGGGGAGCTTCCTCACAAGGACCAGGTCACCAGGTCACGGGGTCTAAGTGAGGACGACAGACCCTGAGGGAAAGTCCCAGGTGAGTGTGCATGTGCAAGAGTCAGACAAGGTTAGCGAATCCAAAAATGGGTATTTTAGGCAGGATAGATTAAGAATCCATTGAGAATATGACCTTACCTGAGAAAGAGCCATTCCTGACATGTTTTCTTTCACCTTCCTCCTCTTCTGGGCTTATTCCTCAGGTAACACGAGTCTTCAAAGGAGTGTCAAGAAGGTGGAAAACATGGTATTTAATGCTTAGGGTCAACACACCCCCTTCCTGAGCCCCAACCACACACACAGGGAAGCCCTCACCATGTGGAACGGACAGTCCTCTGTGCCCACTGTCTCAGGAGGGACACAGGACAGTCAACTCCAGCACAGAGTCCACACTTTTCCACACTTTCCCTCGGATCACACTCGCCTCCTGGTGAGGTCTCATGTACACAGCAGCAGGGGACACCTCCGCTCACCCAACGATGCCCTTCAGGTCACACAGCAGGCCCTGGTCCAGCCCCACTCAGAGCAGAGCACCCTCTCCTCCCTCGGGGCCTAATCTCATTCTCAGAAGTGGAGACTAAGAGTCCTGATGCTCAATGCAGGATCCAGATAGGAATCATCTGCGGCCTGTGCACATTCCTGGGGCAAGGCCCCACACGAGAACCTGAGGAGCCTGTCTGTTGTGGGAGGGGTAAAATACATGCCCAGGCAAATTGCCTCATGATCTCATGTGAAGCCTGGGTTGAATACCAATCAAGGGGTCAAGTCCAACCTACCTCCCACTTTCTTCTTTTCCAGCCTGACTGACATAGAACAGACTAACAAGAAGGGATGTGTATACATACCATGCACGATGTGGCCATGTGACACATGTCTACACCGTGAAATATTTATCACAATTCATGAACCAATACATCCATCAACTCCAAATTTCCATGTTCTGTATGTGATGACAACACTGATGATATACTCTCCTGACAAATTCCCAGCAGGCAGTAACAGAACAGGATTAACTACAGTCAGCATGCTGCACACACTTCCCCAGGACGCACTCATTTTACAACTCAAAAGTCTCTACCTTTTGACCAACATCTCCCCATCTTCCCTACCTCCCAGCCCCAGATAACCACCATCCCACTGTCTGCTACTAGTGGTTTCACATTTTTACATTCCACATATAAGCGAGCACATAGATCAGTCTTTTCCTATCTGCCTTAATTCACTTAGCATAATATTCTCTACTTTCATCCAAGTGGCCCCAAGTGACAAAAATTGCCACTTTTATGGGTGCATGTCATTATATAATATTGTCTGACTCTGCAGTGCCTTGTCTGACGTGTTTGTGTTGTTTCTCTGAGTGTATGCTACCAACCAGGACTTCTCTGGTAGCTCAAACGGTAAAGAATCCGCTGCCAATGTCAAAGACCCGGGTTCGATCCCTCCGTCAGGAAGACGCCCTGGAGAAGAAAATGGCAGCTCACTCCAGTATTCCTGCCTGCAGAATTCCATAGAGAGGAGCCTTGCAGGCTACAGGCCATGGGGTTGCAAGAGTCAGACACGAATGACCCCAGGCAGTCCCCAGACTGTTATCTCCAAACTCTAATAATAAAAGATGGATGTGTAGGCTGATGCACATATCTCAATGCGACTTCAACATCTTCCACAGAAACACTCCAAGTTTTGGTTTTTTAACTTCCAAATTTCATCTGAAACTTTCTTCATGAGCAACTCAAAATAACAGAAATACCAAAGATAACCCATGAAGTGATCTCTGGGGTTTTACCGACAGTTATGCTATGGGTTACATACTTAATTCTTGCCTTCCCTAAAGACCACAAAAAATCCACTGTGTGGAGGGGGTGCTGTGGGGCACCTCCTGGATCACACACCCCTTCTCTGGGACCACTGTGCCCATCCTCCTGCACCCAGACCTCCCTGTGGGCTCAGCTCAGGCGCTGCTACTAACACACTGCAAGGTAACATTTTTCTTCCCAATCCCACAGCCTTCCTTCCTCCACAGGTGTGATCACGAGATTTCCAATTAAACCTAGTCATGCAAACCTCAGTCACAGCATCTGTGTCCCAGGAAAACTGAGCTAAGACACTGGCACATCCACCATTCCACTCGGCCCACAATTAGCCATGAGCCCATGTCCAGGGCCTCTAGCCAGAACTGAGACCGCCTTTGTCAACAGGTCCACACGCCTCGTGATCCCACAACTATGCCTGTCTCTCTCTCTCACACATACACACCATTCATCAGGTTCATTAAAAGGCACACACCTGCTCCCACAACCCTCCCGGAAACTCAGACATGCTCCCCCTCACTTTCTCCCATTTTTCTACCTCTTCTCCGTGCACAGAGGAACAAGAGCAGAGACCTCTAGGCATGGGCATTGCAAAAGAAATGCACTCTAGCTGCAAATCCAAGGACACTGGGCACTCAGTATGGAGACCAAGAAGCTGGTCCTCTTGGGGAAACCACTCAGCAACAAGGACATTATGTAGTTGAGGGATGGTTGGACTGATTTCAGTAAAGAAGTCACAAAGAGAGAGAGGCCCCAATGTCACTGGCTCCTGTTCTCCCTACTCATAGCTAACTGGAAGATACCTCAGCTCATTAATGGGGGGAGGGTGGTTTGGGGATAGGGAGGTGTCATTCCCTACATACTCCCTTAAGATACTGACCAGTTTAACCACAGGAAACTCAGCATTTGCCTCTGAGCAGATGAACTGCTAGAAGGCAAAGCTGCTGTCCAAGATGGCAACTGGTCCCTGCATGGACAGAACTTAGAAGACTTGGGGACTGCAGTGAGCAGTGATACTGCAGACTAAAACATGGGGACACCTCAAGACACTAGATCTCCTAGGCCTTTTAGGACTCCAACATCTTTTTGCTTTTGAGTAATTAAGTCTCCACATAGGGTAAGGATCAATCTAAGTTGACATGTCCAGAAGAAATATGGGAACCATCATCACCAAACTTATAACCTCCATCATCCCTGAGGATTCTTCAGCCCAGCCCACAGTCCCAGTCCTCACCCCTAGAATGAGATGCTGCAAGCATCCCGGGAGGAAGGGGAATACGGTGAACCCTTCAATGAAGGGAAAAGAGGAAAGACTCCAAATAATTAAAGGAGAAGGGCATATCTGATGAGGGTAACTAATACAGAAGCAGTAAACCTGGTTAACATGACAGAGAATATCAGGAGATGGGGAAACTCTATGGCCTAGACCTGAAGCAACAGAAAAGGCAAAGGCAACAGTGATTTAATGAGCAAAGGCAGGCGTAAAAACTAAGATCCGAGACAGAAAAGGTTTTGGTGTTTATGAACGAGGACTAAGTGAATGTGACCAGGACAGACTGACCGTGAGAATGGGGTCGGCTCCCAGGATGAGGCTGGAGACCCTGGCAAGAGGTGGGAGGCCTCCCTACAGACTAACCTTTATTCACAGAAGATGGCTCATGATTTCCTCTCAGGCTCTGAGCCTACATTCCCGCCTCCATCCTACTGTTGTCCTTTTTCATTTTCAAAGACTGGGACCCATTTCAAATTTCTAATAACAAGTGGGCTCTCCCTCCAAGAAAAACTGCCACACACACAGTCACACACCAATTTGGCCAGTCATTTCAGGTGTCAGTGTTGCTCAGCTTCTGGACCTGAGGAAGCATCATCAGATCAAATCATAGCTCACCAGTTACTAGATCATGTAAAAGAGAGGGAAATGGAGTATCAGACTAACTGCTTAAATCAGGCTGTGACTGTTAATATAAAAGATCACTGACACCCTTACCAAACATTCATCAAAATGGTCTATAACTATTTATTAGTTACCCAAAAATGTTTTCAAGATATAAACAAGAAACAGCAAATGGGCCTCTAATAAATGTAAAACAAACCTAAAGTGAATCAGCTGATTAAAATTTTTTTCATTGAAGAATTCTGGTGTAAAAGTAAAAAAAAAAATTCAGAATATAGAGTATTTAGAAAAGAATGACATGAATTAATTACAGGAGTCCATCAAATCTTATTTCACAAGTGAATAACTGTTTACAAGAAGGTAGGTATTCAATGAATTAATCTCTATCCCAAGATACAAAATAATGAAATATAAAGAAAGGAGAAAGCAAAAGGAAAACCATCACAAAGAATATTTTTACTGTGTCTGGAAAAGGCATCATGGAGTAAGAGTCAGTTCTTGCCCCACTTCTCCTCTCCATAACCTCTACTCTGCACCAGGGAAAGGGAAGGGGGTGACTCAACTCTAAGAGAATCAAGTCACTGCCGCAACCCCCACCTCTATAGCTTCTGCACGTGGATGTTATCTTTTAATACAGAAAATTACAACACACACAAGCCTTACAAACAGAAGTTTTGCGATTCTCATTTTCATCTGTATAATTGGCTGAAAGAAGAAAGTTTTAACTTAGTTGATTCTAAAGCCAAAAATCAATGTATCACGACTTAATAATCCTTATCCAATTGATTCAGCACTCTTGGATCTAGTCCCCTCCCCCACCTGCACACTACTTGTTTCCACTTCATTTAGTTTGTTTCCCTACTTTTTTCTCCGTCTCCCTCTCTCTTCCCCTCTGCGCTCCTGCTNATGTTTCACCACTTAATAATCCTTATACAATCGATTCAGCACTCTTTTGGATCTAGTCCTCTCCCCCACCTGCACACTACTTGTTTCCACTTCATTTAGTTTGTTTCCCTTTTTTCTCCGTCTCCCTCTCTCTTCCCCTCTGCGCTCCTGCTGTGGCCTGTCCTCCTCTCTACTTCTTCCCTGACTCCCATCCGGCCTCTCTCTGCCATCTATTCCCTGTAAAATGCTTCTAATCCAACCTCCTCGATGATTCTAAATCTCCAAGAATTTCTGCCTTTCTTCCTCCATCTCTGCCATCCCCAAGTGGCTATGCTTCCTCTCAGCTTCCTGTCTCAGCTCCTCCAATCACTAGGAGTCCCCTCTCTTTCCCAGCAGGATATTGCTCTGTAAGCCAAGATCCAAACGCTTGTATCCCCTTTGCGGGCTCTCTGTGTGAACCGCCTCTCCACTGTTGCCCCTCTCCCTTGAAGGCTATAGAAGGGGGCGCCAGAGGATGAGATGGTTAGATACCATCCCTGGACTCAACAGACATGAATCTGAGCAAACTCTGGGAAATAGAGGGGTCGTAAAGACTCGGAATGAACACCACTACCTCCCTACCTTGCTCACCTTTAATTCTCAGGAAATTCTGCTTTCCTCTAAACTTTATCCCGAACCGCTACCTTCAAGGTCGATTGTTTTTCATGCTGTTGTCTCTTCACAAGTGCCTCACAATCCTCTTCATTGCCATCGCTTATCCCTCATCCTTTTCTCAATTAAATATTTCTCTAGGAGTCGCTGTCTCTGCTGCTTCGGATCCCCCTGGTCTC
>SJYB01006053.1:0-12974 GCA_006408585.1 Antidorcas marsupialis
GGAAGATCCCCTGGAGAAGGAAGTGGCAGCCCACTCCAGTACTCTTGCCTGGAGAGTCCCGTGGACGGAGGAGCCTGGTGGCTGCAGTCCACGGGGTCGCAGAGAGTCAGGCACGACTGAGCGACGTCACCTTCACCCTAGTCTTTTTTAAAATTAGTTTTTAAAATCCAAAAATAACGAATCCAAATGAGTAAATAATTGTTGTCCTTGTTCAGTCGCTCAGTTGTGTCCGACTCTTTGTGACCCCATGAACTGCAGCACACCAGGCTTCCCTGCCCTTCACTATCTCCCGGAGCTGGCTCAAACTCAAGTCCATTGAGTCGCAGATGCCATCTAACTGTCTCATCCTCTGTCCTCCCCTTCTCCTGCCCTCAGTCTTTCCCAGCATCAGGGTCTTTTCCAATGAGTCAGCTCTTCACATCAGGTGGCCAGAATATTGGAGCTTCAGCTTCAGCTTCAGTCCTTCCAATGAATATCCAGGGTTGATTTCCTTTAGGATTCACTAGTTTCATCTTGCTGTCTAAGGGTCTCCCAAAAAAGCAGGAACAAAAGCTAAAAACCAACTTTGGCTGTGTCCCACCTTATAGAATTGGTGGACAAGGACAGTGATCAAGCGCTCGCCGGGGGGATGGAGCAGCGTCTCCCAGGAAGGTAGGAAGGCTGCGTTCCTGGGCCCTGTCCTGTCAAAGCGCACCTCACTGGCAGCTTCTAAGCCCTGAGTCCATGGGAGTGAGGAAGAAAGAGCAGAGGCAAAACACAGAGACAGCGAGAGAGTGAGCCAGCATGGCCCGGGGACGCGAATGTCTGATGCCTGTTGATTGTGCTCGTCACACTCAGAAGAGAGTGTCAAATAGTCTAAGCCTTTCTCGCAGCTCCTATTCTCCTGTGGTCCAGCCAGAAAAGTCCTCCTTTTCCCGTGGAGGAAGGGCTGTTTTGAGGGAGAAGCAATTGAAATTGTTGTCGAGCGAATGACAGAGCAGAGGTATTTCAGAGACATTAGACGTATGTCAACCCTCATTAGGGATAAAGGAGGAAGGGTGATTTGTTTAAATACAGGGGAAAATTGAGAAGTTTAAAAGACCCCTTGAACATACTTTCCTTGTAAATCGCCTTTTGGATTTCTGTACAGAATTGGGCTTCCCTGGTGGCTCAGACAGTAAAGAATCTGCCTGCAATGCAGGAGACGGGTTCAATCCCTGAGTTGGAAAGATCCCCTGGAGGAGGAAATGGCAACCCACTCTAGTACTCTTGCCTGGAGAATCCCATGGACAGAGGAGCCTGACAGGCTACAGTCCAGGGGGTCAAAATAGTCAGACGTGAGTCAGCAACTAAACAACAATAATAGCAATTTGACGTGTTACGATGCTATTTTAAAGGACGTTATTTTTAAAATTTCATTTTCTCAATTTGTTGCTGGTACTGAAAAAGACAATTGACTTTTTGCATAGACTTCCTTTATCACATTTAGGGAATTTCTTTCTGTTCTTACCAGAAGTCTCTTTTCTTTTTAAAATTATAAATGGGTGTTTCTTACTTGCCTCCCTTCCATCTTTTGAGATAATTGTGTGAAGTTTGTCCTTTATCCTACTAATACAGTGGACGCCCTAGATTTTCTGATGTTAGATCCATGTTGCATTTCTGGAATAAGCCTCATTTGATCATGAAGACTTGTTCCTTTTTACTTTTGGCTGGATTTTGGTTCACTAATATTTTGCTTAGAATCTTTACATCTATGCTCATGAATGACATTATCCTACAATTTTCTTTTACTGTGATGATCTTATTCGACTTTGGTGTCAAAGTTTGCTGGTCTCATAAGACAAACTGGAGTGTTCCCTCTTTATCTGTTTTCCGGAAGAATCTGTGTAATACTGATAATTATCTCGTCCTGAAAATGCTTGGTAGGTTAAGCTATCTGGGCCTAAGGACTGTTTGCTGGCAGGTTCTCACATTTGTGGGTGCACTTTCCTCAGTGGCCGTGGGATCGGAATTTCTGTTCTAACTTCCGCCTGCTGTTCTCTTCTCTGCCTGAGACTGTAACTTTATATGTGCATAGANGCTGAGAGACTGGGGTGGGGACGGGGACCCTCGAGGGCGCCGTGCCCGGGGCTCTGCTGGGCAAGGGCAGCGTAGAGGTGAGACTGCGGGGGTGACTGTTTTCTGCTTAAAAGACAGAGGAGATGCGCATCAGGAATCCTGTATTTTTTTTCTGTAAAATAAACCAAGAAACAAGAGAGTGTAGGTTTTTATTGTGGCAGAAACCAGACAATATGTCATTACAAATAATAATGTCATATGTATACACGTTTCAGGTGTGTGTATAGAGAACTTTGGAAGGTATACTTGTACACTCTGTATCTTGAGAAACGGGATGACCATTCAGTTACTGTGCTGTGTTGAGGACAGTTGGAAGACCCCATGGTTAAAATAATTTCCTTGGGGAAAGAGTTGAGGTGTGTTAGCTCCTGCCCAAGCGTGGGCCCGGTGCCCGCATGCACCAGGCCTGGCTCCAGGCTGGAAGCATGACGGGGAGGGCCCTGGGCTGCAGGGGACCTGGCCTCACACAGACAGAGAGACAGAGCCCCTCGAGCCCCAGATGGTCACAGCCCCGCAGTGTCCAGGCTTTGCTCCTGGGACAGGTCAGTGAGGTTACACCAAGAGCAGAGCGGCTTCCAGGCAAAGGCGAGAAGACAGGGGCCACGGGCGAAGGGCCACGGGGAGAAGCGTGAACGCTGAACTCGGGTGGGGGCGGCCAGTGTGTCATGGTCCCAGCCTGGGGCCTTACTTCTGGCCTGTGGATGGACCTGGGGGGCTCTCTCCCCTCTGTGGGTCTCGGTTCAGTCCTCCCTAACGTGGTTGAGAGACAGCCTGCTGCACAGGATTGCCAGGAGGCTGAAAAATAAAGTCTGTGCAGGCGACAGTGGCACGTGGTCACTGATCATGGCCACGAAATCTGCAGGACACGGAGGCTCCCTTGGCCCAGGGTGGTCAGAGCCTCTGGAGAGCTGGGTCCCTGAGGACCCAGGTCGGGAGTCTGAGCCACACCTCGGGGGTGCTGTGGTAGTGTCTGAGCATTGCAGCAGGGGGACAATGTGATTGGATTTGGGGGCGTGGGGTCACTCTGACTGCAGTGTGAGGACAGAGAGCAGGAGAGAGCAGCACAGAAAGCATGCCGGTCTCTTCCCAGCCCATGTTCCTTCCTCTCCTCGATTAGGCCGTAAGAGACTCCAACAAGATCCTATGCACTGGTACAAAATCACCAAAAGAAAAAAACTGCTACTTGGTCAAAAAGCATAGGAACAACTGCATTCATCCTTCTGGAAACAGCCCACAATACAGTCATTAATATAAACAAAAATAGAGTTGGAAGCTCACTGTCAGGCTTGGCTGAAGGGTGGATTTTATACTGCAGTGTAACATCGAAAAGCCCCTAAAGCTTCTGCCCTCATTCTCATTCTCTCCTCGGTCAAACCATCACACTCTTTTTAAGCATTCTGTTTCTTTCTCTTTGGCTGTGCTGGGCCCTCGCTGCTGTGTGCGCACTTTCTCCGGGTGTGGAGACAGGGGCCGCTCTTCAGTGCCTGCTCGGGCTTCTCCTTGCAGAGCTTGGGCTCCAGCGGCTGTGTGCACCGGTAGTTGTCCCACGGCACGCGGCATCTCCCCTGACCAGAGATCGAACCTCAAGCCCTGGACTGGCTGGCGGATTCTCAACTACTGCGCCACCAGGGAAGTCCCCCTTATTCTCTTTTTTTCTCCTCCTTATTGTATTTTAAATAGAGGTTCTTAGCCTGGAGTTCATCCATGGACAGGCTTCAGGCAACACGTGGACCCCCCTGAAACTAGAAGAGCATGATAAGCACTTTTTTCCACGTGGGGAAAATGCTATGCTTACCACATAGCATTCACCAGATGCTCCAGTGAGTCTAGAATGCCAGAAACAGGCCGAGAACCAGGGGCTCTGTCTCCGTGGAGAGAAGCCTGGAGTTGCACTGGTGGGACTGTTACTGGACATGAACTGAGTCATGTGGCCCGGATTTCAGCTCTCCCCCTGCCCCAGCACCTCAGTCGGGATGGGCCGTGCGTCCCGCTCCTCCACCCCAGGCCGAGCCCCGGACCTCCCCGCAATGCCACTACCTCCCTCGCCTCCCTNATAAGCACTTTTTTCCACGTGGGGAAAATGCTATGCTTACCACATAGCATTCACCAGATGCTCCAGTGAGTCTAGAATGCCAGAAACAGGCCGAGAACCAGGGGCTCTGTCTCCGTGGAGAGAAGCCTGGAGTTGCACTGGTGGGACTGTTACTGGACATGAACTGAGTCATGTGGCCCGGATTTCAGCTCTCCCCCTGCCCCAGCACCTCAGTCGGGATGGGCCGTGCGTCCCGCTCCTCCACCCCAGGCCGAGCCCCGGACCTCCCCGCAGTGCCACTACCTCCCTCGCCTCCCTCCTGCTCCAGCCACAACCCCAGGCTCATGTCTCTTCATTTTTCACTGCATCCATGTCTCAGGGCTGAGACCCAGGTCCTCAGGAGGACTGGGGCCCTGACGCCACCCCGGTCCAGTCCCCAGCATTCCTTCCCGTGTGTCTCAGCAGGCTGGACCCTGCTTCTCTGCTTTGCTGGACCCCTCTTCAGTCTAATCTTTGCAGCAGCTGGAGCGATCCTTATAGCCCTCCAGGAGCCCCCTCTGCTGCAGTTTTGCTTCCGTGCTCGTCCCTGACGTGTATCATATACTCACTGTTCGCATGATGTGTGTCCCCCGGCGTAATGGAAGCTGCTGAGAGCAGGGAGTTGCTTCGTCTGTTTTCTTTCACTGCTTCATCTGAAGGACCTATCACAGCTCTTAACCCAGAGCAGAAACCCGGGCGTCCACCCTGAATGAACGTTGTTTTGAGAGTTCATTCAGCATCTTCCCGTTGCATCCCTCGCGCTCTGCTCACCGCAGTTCCCCGTGTATTGTATCTGCCATCACATGGGATTGTTCGAATGGAGCCTGTTTCTTTTCTAGTTCACCTCTTTACTTAAAATAGTGATGGATACAGCGTTCTTTATTGAACCTTGTCATTCCAGGGTTCCCCCAGAGCAACCTGAACGGCTACTTGGCAACTGAGAGTTCCCCTCTGTCTGCTTCTTACGGGTTCTTCAAATTCAGTGCTGTCCTCAGTGGCTTAATAAAGAAGTGCCTTTGAGGTCGCTGTAGCCTACTCAGGTTACCGTAGCGCAGTGCTGAAAAGCCTCGTGCTGGCCCAGTGTTTCGGTGCCTGCGGCCACAGCACTGTTCAGAGTGTAAGGGCGCCTCGCAGGTGTGCCGGTCGGGCTACTTTAATTAGCAGTCGTTTTATGCTTTATCACATGCTTGTGCATCTGTGCTGGCAACAGAGAGATATTTTCATAAGATGAATGGACATCTGCTAATGTGTCTGTTTCGTAAGTTTGGAATTTTTAACGCTAGTTATTGCTAAAGTAGGAAACATCTGGGCCCAAAGCTGAAAGGCTGGGCTTTTTTCTGCCTGAACTGTTTGGAACAACTGTAATAGACTTGAGATCTGAGGCCGTTTTGACACCAGTTTAGGTGGTAATTTTTAGCACCCTCAAGGGTGCTAATTTTTAATATTTTTGTATTTGTCTTACGCCATTTCAGGCTTTACAAGAAGAACTGGAAACCCGCTCAAAACAAGTGCGCTCCATAGAGAAGAAGCTACAGCACAAAGAGCTGGAGTCCCAGGAGCAGGTACTTGCCCGCGCGGCCGGCTCGCTTGTGGACTTTCTCCAGGTCCAGGGCCTTGGGGGGGGGGGGGTCGTCCCGTGTCCGCTGGGATGCTGGGCCTCGAGTGGCGGAATGCGCGGGCCCAGCAGCACGTGGACAGCCACGGGGTCTGTCTCCTGCAGCCTGCGAGCGGAAGCCNTACTTGCCCGCGCGGCCGGCTCGCTTGTGGACTTTCTCCAGGTCCAGGGCCTTGGGGGGGGGGGGGTCGTCCCGTGTCCGCTGGGATGCTGGGCCTCGAGTGGCGGAATGCGCGGGCCCAGCAGCACGTGGACAGCCACGGGGTCTGTCTCCTGCAGCCTGCGAGCGGAAGCCCTGCCGCCGGCTCCGCTCCCCTCCTTCCCGCGTCCCTGTGTCCCGTGCTGGTTTCATCCTAAACCAGCTCGACGGCAGCCACAGTTCCCAGCATCCTGAGCAGGCCTGGGGCCACCCAGAGGCAGAGGGGGCCGCTCGCGTCTGGGGTCCTGCTCTGAGCAGTGAGGGCACCTTTCCCAGGAGTAACCCCACCCCCAAGGCCACTCTTCTCATCTCATTGGCCAGAACAGGTCACATGCTAGCTGAGACCCTCCAATCCCTGGTGAGAGGACAGAGGGGTCAAACTGGCCTGGACCAATCAGGGTCCACCTGGCGGGGATGGACTTACAGGAGGGAGGGCAGCCTGGACCCGGAGGAGGGGACGCCCATGCTGGGGATGTAGCCGACAGAGTCTGCTTGTTAGGATAAAGGGACGCCATCGCACTTAGAGACACGAATCACGCTTTCTCTTGAATTTTAATTTTCTCCTTCTTTCTTCCATTATGTTCATGAAACAAATCTAGTACAACCAGGATGATCCAGCTATGACAATAGCTAATGACCTATTTTGTTTTCAAATGAAAGGGTCTTTTTCATCCAAGTCTTATAAATTTTACTAATTTTAAAGTAAAAAGTCGACAGAGTATCAACACATATCACGAGTCTTAATGAAACTTTTAGTAAATGCATCGCCCTCAGCCTTAACACGCAGCATTGCTGATATCCTCCTCAGCACCATGGACGTGTGGGACAGAGCCCGCCCTGGGTGTCGGCAGACACTTACACGCTGCCGTTTCCCATGGTCCATTCAGCACAGGAATGCCGGGTCGGTCGTCTTGCCTCTGTGAAGAGTAACCCTGACGTAAGGCGAATGGGGAGACTTGCATCACCTCTGGAGTTGCTGGCAAACAGGACCCCCAGGTCATGCGTGTAGCCGTGTCCGACTTGCTGCCCTGTGGACTGTCCTCAGGCTCCTCTGTCCATGGGATTTCCCAGGCCAGAATCCTGGAGTGTGTAGCTATTTCCTTCTCCAGGGGATCTTCCCCACCCTCCAGTCGAACCCTCGTCTCCTGCACTGGCAGGGGGATTCTTTGCCACGGAGCCAGCAGGGGAGCCTGTCCTCCAGGTGGGGGACGCAGAGAGTGGCAGGTGTGAGTATCTGATTGATGCTGCATAGTGATATTAATACTGAATGGACCTGACCTCCCGGAATTCATTCCCAATGTCTAATGTTCACCCTGCATCGCATGTGTATTGTGGCCGTGTCCTGGACGTCTATGTTATGTCTGTGTAGGATATGTCTTGTATAGGGTCCATGCTGGACAGGCAATAGGATGGCAAAATATGATTCTGGGATGAAAAATGAGCTGTAACTGTATTTACCCAAGGCCTAAGATGAGAGACACTGCACAAGAAACAGTACGCGACTTGGCTCACTTATCCTGACAGTCGCCTTTTAAGGCCAGCATCACACTCCCGTTTCCCCGCTGGTGCACTGCCGCTCAGAGAGGCTCAGTGACTTGCCCAGGGTCACCCAGCTGCAAAATCGTGTGGGTGGGGTCACACCCTGGTTGATCTGAATTCCAAACGTTTGCCTCTGTCATGAGAGCTTTTAAGTTACAGCATTTCTAGTTTAAAAATCAACACAGCAGTGACAGGGAAAGTTTATTAAGGCTGATAGGGAAAAACCACCGCCCCGGAGAGCTGGAATGGGCAGTTAGCTCCCTGTGGCTGGAGAGCAGAGCCAGTGTGCCCGCGGGTGAAAACCCACCCCGGGGTCACCGTGGCCTTGCGGGCTCTGGCCCAGGTTCCCCTGTCGCTGAGGTCAGCTGGGCCCCCACCCCGGCCGGCTGGGTTGTCTGGAACTAGGAGAAGATGACAAGCTTCTTAAGAGCAGGAAGCGTGTTCCCTGAAGGACCGGGCCTCCTCCAGTTTGTGATAAAATATGACTCAAGGTAAAACTCTGTTGACATCACTCTAATTCATGGCAGGACTTCACACAGAAAACCCCATAATAGATGGAGAGTAGGGAAATTAAAAAATCCCAGATGAACAATAGGGAAGGGTTCAGGAACCACTTCAGTCTTATTTTATTGACTGCTTTTTGATCATCAAAGTTGCTTTCATCTTTGTAGTGACAATAGGCTTCTAGACTGTTTCTTATACTAATTCCTGATATCTTCTATTAGGCTCCAGTTTACCAAAGAAACGTCAGGAAATACCCCTGGGTAAAGCTGAATATTTCATAATCTTTGCAGCCACGAAATGCTGGGTTCTTTCCACAAGATCCTAGGGTGTAGCTTAGCAATTGTTTCAGTAGAACTGAAGAGCAAATCGTGGCACTCCTTCAGTTCATCTATGTTTAATCTGATTTAACTTCTGTTTTATCTGAATCTGACCTTTCCTTTCGTGGCACTAATAGCAGTAGTCAAGAACAATTAGAAGTGTCGTAACTTACAGTCTTCAGGGTCTCGTTATGTGTGTGCTCACGGAGGGTATTTAAGGGTATTTAAAGTGTCAAAATTGTTTGCGATTTTCTGTTTTGTATCTGTCAAAGCAATTGCAAAGTAACTGTAGTCAACCTGACATCAGCCACTCAACCAAAATATGTGCAGAACAGCCTCTTGAGATTTATCTTCTCTTTCTTTTCAACCAAATATTATTATCCTGATACTAGCTGCATAAGGAATCAAAACTGAAACTGGCAGAATTACAAAGGATAATTTCCTGGGCGTCTTTTTTTAACTTGCTTTAAAAAAAATTTAATCTGTTTCTGTTTTTCATTTAATAAAAAGTTCCTGTGTTTTAATTCTATAAAAACAGAAAAACTGAATGAGGCATTCTGAAAGGTGTAGTTTTTACTTAAACACGGAAAGCCGCTTCTCCTCCATCTCGAGGGCTGGCGCCTCAGCTGCCCCCTGCCCACCTTGCCAGCATCGGCCTCTCCTCCAGCTCCTCACCCTCGGCAGGTCGGTCCCCGAGTGCCCGGGAACGTGTGGCTGCAGAGGGTTAGTTCGCCCCTTAAGTGGCATCAGGATAACACCAATGCAACTAGAAAAGACCAGTTTTCTGTCTAAGCCAGCCTGACGGAGACGGGTGGCTGTCGCTATTGTTTAGCTGCTGAGTTGTGTCCGACTCTCTGCACCCCCATGTCTGTAGCCAGCTGGGCTCCTCTGTCTATGGAGTTTCCCAGGCAAGAATACTGGAGTGGACAGAAACATATCTTTCCTTTAACGCAGAAATAAGGAAGTAACAAGCTGGAATCAAGATTTCCAGTAGAAATAGCAACAGCCTCAGATATGCAGACGATACCACTTTCACGGCAGAAAGCAAAGAGGAACTACAGAGCTTCTGATGAAGGTGAAAGAGGAGAGTGAAAAGCTGGCTTAAAACTCGACATTCAGAAAACTAAGATCATGGCATCCAGTCCCATCATTTCATGGCAAATAGATGGGGAAACAATGGAAACAGTGACAGACTTTATTTTCTTGGGCTCCAAAATCACTGTGGACAGTGACTGCAGCCATGAAATTGAAACATGCGTGCTGCTTGGAAGAAAAGCTATGGCAAATCTAGACAGCATATTAAAAAGCAGAAACATCACTTTGCTGACAAAGGTCTGTAGTTGAAATGGTTTTTCCAGTGGTCATGTATAGATGTGAGAGTTGGACTATAAAGAAAGCTGAGTGCCAAAGAATTGATGCTTTTGAACTGTGGTGTTGGAGAAGACTCTTGAGAGTCCCTTGGACTGCAAGGAGATCCAACTAGTCAATCCTAAAAAATAATCAACCCTGGATATTCATTGGAACAACCCATGCTGAAGCTGAAGCTCCAGTACTTTGACCACCTGATGCAAAAAGCCAACATATTGGAAAAGATCCTGATGCTGGGAAAGATTGAAAGCAAAAGAGAAGGGGGCGGCAGAGGATGGGATGGTTGGGTGGCACCACCGCCTCAGTGGACATGAATTTGAGCAAACCCGGGGGGAGAGTGAAGGACAAGGCTGCCTGGTGTGCTGAGGCCCATGGGGTCACAGAGAGCTGGACATGACTTAGTGACGGAACAACAGTGACAGGACAGTGATTCTAAAGCCATCATTCCCCCCAGACCGGAGTTAATGATACCTGATACCCGACAAGATCTGAGCAAGCGTCCTAGAGTTCCGAGAGCAGAGGAGAGGCCGGGGCTCCGAGCAGACCTCGCTGTGCGAGGAGACTGGGTCCTCGGGGAGCCCGTGACCTCCCGTGACGGAAGCGGGCCGCCTGCCCCAGGGCCGTCGTCCATCGGACTGACCACGCGGCGAGCTGAGTCTGTGCTGGGGTCACTCAGGCTCAGCCTCTGTGCAGCCAAGTCTCCTTCTTGGGAGCAGGAGGGCCTCATTATTCACAGTGAGACCAGGTGACCTGCAAGCCTTTGCCAAAGTGATTCAGTAAATTATGGAAAAGAAGGGAAGAAAAGAAATAGTCTAAAATTTTACTAGTGTTCTTACAAAGCCAGGATGTGTTTATCACACGGCCACTACACAACGTCAGCCTCAGAACTCAAACATAATGTAGACAATGCCGTACGCATAACGAAGACCCTGCTTTGAACCAGGTGTTTTCAGCCTCAGACGTGTGAACCTGGATCGCTCAGGTTCCCAGAAGATTCTTTTAAATAAGTCTTTGAGAACTAGTACTTGGAGATCCAGTCAATAAGATGCAACGCTGTGCTTTTCACAAAGGATCATCCCTTCTTTCCTGCACGCGTCACTCCTGGGCAGCTTGAGGTGCTGGCCCGCGACGGGAACCGAGAACCCTGGACGCGCGGGTCCTCCTCTGCCCTCGAGGGGCTCCCCGTGCAGTCGAGCGGAGGCGGTGTGGGGTGCAGGCTCCAGGCTGGGGTTTGACGATGTGCTTTTCCTCCTAAGGGGCTGCGAGGCTCAGGTCCACGAGGCGGGAGGTTGCCACCCTGGCCCGACCGCAGGGGAGGCTCCCCCGGGGCAGGGCCTCGGGAGCCCGCCGCCAGGCCCTTAGCTCAGGCCCCAGGCCGCCCGCAGGCCTCGCCAGGTCTCTGGCTGGTGTGTTTCAGCAGCTGGCCGGTCTCGTCCCTCTCAGGTATGCCCCCACCCTGAGGTCTCGACCGCGTGGCTTGTCCTGAAGTGTGTCGTGAAGCACTGGGCACGGTCCATGGTTCAGTCCCAGCCTCACAGCAGGCAAGGCCCAGACCCACGGGTTCATCCAGGACGGAGCCTGCTGAGTGTAGTGGCCAGTCTCGGGGCTGATCACATGCATCTGGGGAGGGGACAGAGGAGCGTCCCGAGACCCCCATTAAGGCCCAGGGGAGGGACCGGGGGAGGCTTCAGGACGAGCACGGCCTGCGGGGGCGGGTCCACCCCGGTCACGACGGTCACGTGGCCTGCGCAGGCCCTAACTGGCCCGGACGTCAGGCTCCGAGGTCAGTAGCCACACCTTCCCACGGGGCCGTGTGGACACGCAGCAGGATGCGTGAGAAACACGTCAGGAGCCAGGTGGTTACAACTCTTCACCCAGGAGGAGGGCCCAGGAGGTGGGTGTCCGCAGAGGGAGAGACGCTGGTCAGGATGAGGGGACTGCGGAGGACGGGCTCCGGGCGTCCAGGGGCGGGGGGAGCCTCCTGCCCGGGGGTCCCGTCGGCGAGGAGGAGAGACCAGGACGCCGGCTGCTCTCGTTTCATCCATTGAGAAGCGGTGGCAGCAGCAAGCCCGGTCTCCGCCAGCTCTGCCTGCTCTGTGCTCCTCTGGGGCCGTGGTGCCCGCCCTGGGCTCGCGGCGGGGACCCAGTCACTGCTCAGAAGGCGGTTTTCAGCCGCAGAGGACCTTTTTCTTTAAGTGCATAGTGGTACACGATTGCGTCTTTAGAGAGATCCCTCCAGCAGCAGAAGGTAAAATGAGAGATGGCAAGAGCTGCGTCCAGCTCCTCCTGCCGTCACGCCGTTGCCGCATCGCCGTTCATTCCTGAAGAGTGTGTGGGCCTCCCAGGGGCCCGGTAGCCCGTGAGGGGGAAGGTGGCATCGGGAGGACCAGCGTCAGCATGGTGAAGTCGTCACGGGCCAGCACCTAAAGCCCGTCCGCGCCAGGGGCCACCAGCGAGCCTGTGCTCGTGGTCAGCCTCACGGACAGACGTGGGGGCAGACAGAGGGCGGGTCAAGCCGTAATCACGATAGTTGTCGAAAGGAAGACCAGTGCGGTGTTTTATGGATTTCCGAGGCTTCAGTTTCCATTTTCCATGATGGACTTTAAACCTCACAGTCTTGGCTGCTGGGGGCCTGCAGGGCAGTCTACTCAGAAGCCCCAACAGCTCAAAACTGCTTTATCCCTGAGCACATTATGGAAACGGGAGTAATAGTTGCAACAGAAATACCATTCAAAGACTTTTACTGACTTTTCCTGGTTAATGGTTATTACTCTGGCTTCTTTCAAGTAGCTTTAATAACCACAATTTATTTACAAAATTCAGGCTGATTCCTTTGTTCCCAAGACAGCTGGTATGATACATTGTTGTAAAATGTAAGTTGTTATGAGAGACAGAACCACATTTAACTTTGGCCACATCTTATTCTCAGTGAGAGTTTGAATTCTTGCCCCCTGTTTTCTGAAAACACTTGAAGCGGGCATTTCATCAAACCATGCCTTGCAAAGCATTATTCTAGGAGATTTTCGTGGCAAAGCAAGTCAACCCACTTGTACCCAAAGCCGCCACTGGAAGCCATGCACGGCAACCACAGAGCCGTTTCTGTGGCAACTCACAGCGGCTCCAGTGGGTGAGTGGGCTCCGCGCTCCATCACTACTCTCCTGAGAGTCCCTCTCTGTTGGCCTTCACTCGAGGGGTGGGAGGCAGGTCCCCGCGTGCCCCCCATGTGGTTTCAATCTCCTGCTCCGCTGACGTCCCAAAGCCAA
>SJYB01006053.1:13220-47317 GCA_006408585.1 Antidorcas marsupialis
TCACCGCAGCTGCTCTGGAAAAGCGTCCTCTGCGCTGCTCCAGTGGCTGCTGTCAGGGAATGCAGACGGGGGATGAAGCGGGGGTCCAGTGCCGGGTACACAGGCTCTGAAATCTGACCTGGGCTGCCAGGTTCAAAGCCAGGCTGAGTGCCCGGGTCTCGTTCCCTACCGCCCGAGGGGAAGGGATGTGATCGCATGTTCTCACTTCTTTTGGTTTGATTTCTTTTTTTTAAGGTAGTCAGAGGTTAAAGCGTCTGCCTCCAATGCGGGAGACCTGGGTTTGATCCCTGGGTCGGGAAGATCCCCTGGAGAAGGAAATGGCAGCCCACTCCAGTGCTCTTGCCTGGAGAGTCCCGTGGACGGAGGAGCCTGGTGGCTACAGTCCACGGGGTCGCAGAGTCAGGCACGACTGAGCGACGTCACCTTCACCCTAGTCTTTTTTAAAATTAGTTTTTAAAATCCAAAAATAATGAATCCAAATGAGTAAATAATTGTTGTCCTTGTTCAGTCGCTCAGTTGTGTCCGACTCTTTGTGACCCCGTGAACTGCAGCACACCAGGCTTCCCTGCCCTTCACTATCTCCCGGAGCTGGCTCAAACTCAAGTCCATTGAGTCGCAGATGCCATCTAACTGTCTCANTCTGCCTCCAATGCGGGAGACCTGGGTTTGATCCCTGGGTCGGGAAGATCCCCTGGAGAAGGAAGTGGCAGCCCACTCCAGTACTCTTGCCTGGAGAGTCCCGTGGACGGAGGAGCCTGGTGGCTGCAGTCCACGGGGTCGCAGAGAGTCAGGCACGACTGAGCGACGTCACCTTCACCCTAGTCTTTTTTAAAATTAGTTTTTAAAATCCAAAAATAACGAATCCAAATGAGTAAATAATTGTTGTCCTTGTTCAGTCGCTCAGTTGTGTCCGACTCTTTGTGACCCCGTGAACTGCAGCACACCAGGCTTCCCTGCCCTTCACTATCTCCCGGAGCTGGCTCAAACTCAAGTCCATTGAGTCGCAGATGCCATCTAACTGTCTCATCCTCTGTCCTCCCCTTCTCCTGCCCTCAGTCTTTCCCAGCATCAGGGTCTTTTCCAATGAGTCAGCTCTTCACATCAGGTGGCCAGAATATTGGAGCTTCAGCTTCAGCTTCAGTCCTTCCAATGAATATCCAGGGTTGATTTCCTTTAGGATTCACTAGTTTCATCTTGCTGTCTAAGGGTCTCCCAAAAAAGCAGGAACAAAAGCTAAAAACCAACTTTGGCTGTGTCCCACCTTATAGAATTGGTGGACAAGGACAGTGATCAAGCGCTCGCCGGGGGGATGGAGCAGCGTCTCCCAGGAAGGTAGGAAGGCTGCGTTCCTGGGCCCTGTCCTGTCAAAGCGCACCTCACTGGCAGCTTCTAAGCCCTGAGTCCATGGGAGTGAGGAAGAAAGAGCAGAGGCAAAACACAGAGACAGCGAGAGAGTGAGCCAGCATGGCCCGGGGACGCGAATGTCTGATGCCTGTTGATTGTGCTCGTCACACTCAGAAGAGAGTGTCAAATAGTCTAAGCCTTTCTCGCAGCTCCTATTCTCCTGTGGTCCAGCCAGAAAAGTCCTCCTTTTCCCGTGGAGGAAGGGCTGTTTTGAGGGAGAAGCAATTGAAATTGCTGTCGAGCGAATGACAGAGCAGAGGTATTTCAGAGACATTAGACGTATGTCAACCTACATTAGGGATAAAGAAGGAAGGGTGACTTGTTTAAATACAGGGGAAAATTGAGAAGTTTAAAAGACCCCTTGAACATACTTTCCTTGTAAATCGCCTTTTGGATTTCTGTACAGAATTGGGCTTCCCTGGTGGCTCAGACAGTAAAGAATCTGCCTGCAATGCAGGAGACGGGTTCAATCCCTGAGTTGGAAAGATCCCCTGGAGGAGGAAATGGCAACCCACTCTAGTACTCTTGCCTGGAGAATCCCATGGACAGAGGAGCCTGACAGGCTACAGTCCAGGGGGTCAAAATAGTCAGACGTGAGTCAGCAACTAAACAACAATAATAGCAATTTGACGTGTTACGATGCTATTTTAAAGGACGTTATTTTTAAAATTTCATTTTCTCAATTTGTTGCTGGTACTGAAAAAGACAATTGACTTTTTGCATAGACTTCCTTTATCACATTTAGGGAATTTCTTTCTGTTCTTACCAGAAGTCTCTTTTCTTTTTAAAATTATAAATGGGTGTTTCTTACTTACCTCCCTTCCATCTTTTGAGATAATTGTGTGAAGTTTGTCCTTTATCCTACTAATGCAGTGGACGCCCTAGATTTTCTGATGTTAGATCCATGTTGCATTTCTGGAATAAGCCTCATTTGATCATGAAGACTTGTTCCTTTTTACTTTTGGCTGGATTTTGGTTCACTAATATTTTGCTTAGAATCTTTACATCTATGCTCATGAATGACATTATCCTACAATTTTCTTTTACTGTGATGATCTTATTCGACTTTGGTGTCAAAGTTTGCTGGTCTCATAAGACAAACTGGAGTGTTCCCTCTTTATCTGTTTTCCGGAAGAATCTGTGTAATACTGATAATTATCTCGTCCTGAAAATGCTTGGTAGGTTAAGCTATCTGGGCCTAAGGACTGTTTGCTGGCAGGTTCTCACATTTGTGGGTGCACTTTCCTCAGTGGCCGTGGGATCGGAATTTCTGTTCTAACTTCCGCCTGCTGTTCTCTTCTCTGCCTGAGACTGTAACTTTATATGTGCATAGAGATAGGTGTGCTCCCCACCTTCCACACGTATTTCCTGTGTTCTGTATTGGTTCTGCTTATTTTTCCTAATCTAGCTTCTTCTGCGCTGAGTCTCTCCTTAGCTGTGTCTAATCTGCTGCCTCACTCATTCTTAATTTTGACTGTTGTATATTCCAGAGCTGGAGTTTCTGTTTACACCCTTGTTCAGTTCCCTATTCTGTGCTGAAGTGCAGCACTCTCTCCCTAACTCTGCTGAACATGTCTGTTTTGGTTCTTTGAAAGTCCAGGTCTGATAGCCATCACATGGATCTGCGTGGTTATCATTTCGCTGCATCTGTTTTTCTCAGCTTCTGGTCACATGGCCTTGGTTTCTCACGAACCTGACTGTTTTTGATAGTGTGCCAGATATTTTATATAGAACTTGATAGAAACAATTAGAGTCCTAAGATGATGGTCATTTTCTCTGGAGAGAATTTACATTTGCTTCTCGGTAGACAGGTAGTGCTCTTTCCATCTGGAACAACCGTAGTCCATTTAGGTGGGCCTCCATCTGGGGAGGGATGGTCTGTGTCCAGCTCACTCCCACTCCTAGGGTGCAGCCCAAGGGGCTCCACCCAGAAGCATGGGTCTTAGCGAGCACTCCCCTGCAGTGAGCCCGGGGTGTGGTTCATACCTCCCTGGCTTCTTGTGAGGCTGCTGAAAGATCTACTCAGTTTCTCAACCTCTGACCGGTCAACCTAGAATCAGCAGAGGCCCCTGTTCAAACGTCCCCAGAGCCAGACTCCCCGGTTCCCTGCATGTTCTCCTCCCCAGGATGGCCCATGACCCTCCCCTGCCCTCCTGGTTCCCTGGTTCCCTGAAGCAGACTGACGGAGAGGCAGTGCTGGAAGCGGGGGTCCCCCACGGCGCCCCCTCGACCTGTGATGAGGCTGCGTCCTGATGAGCCCACTGAAGGGGGCAGCGCTACCAGCTGAGGATCCGTCTGCTGCGGCGAGCCCGCCTCTCCTAGCCTGCAGTCGGGTGAAGCCAGCTGACACAAAGCCTCGTTCATGGCGGTGCTGAATATCTCGAGCAGTTTATTGAATACTGCCCTGAAAGTGAAATTCTTTCGGATGGTTTGTCGGAACACAAAGGTTATAAGAATGTTGGCTGTTTACCCTCGTGATCACATGACTGACCAGGAGCCGCTGCCCAGCATTGCGACAAGGTTGTATCAGTAGCCCTAGAAAAGACCAAAATCCAGAGTATGGTTTCCACTGAATGTCTATCGCCTCCACCCCACAGAAAACAGAAACCTGGAAGTCGTTCCTCATCAGTCAGGGGCCATCTGTATTTACATTTCTGTGAATTACTCGGTTGAATTATTGCTAATCTCGTCTATTGACTTGATTTTCTAATTTGATGTATAGAAATGCAGTTTCATATGAACCTGTCTGTTAATGATCTGTTAAATATGTTGCAAGTGCTTTCTCCTAGTTGCTTACCTTTAATCTCTTTATCCAATATTTTAATTTTTGAGAACATTATCTTCTGGTTTTTTCCTTTATGATTTCTAAGCTTGCTTAGGAAGGTTCTCCCTCCTCCAGGATTATAAAATATATTCTCTTTTATTTTCTTCCATTATTGAGAGTTTTGTTGTATGCACTTTCACTCTCTAATCCACCTCAAATTTATTGTCATATACCATATGGTATGAGGATTATAATAGAATGTTCCCCAAGGAGAGGTCCATCCTCTCATCTGTGGGCTTTGTGAATATATACATCACATGGCAGAGGGGTCTGCTGAGGCAGCTGAAGTGAAGACCCGGTGAGCGTGAAGCTGGGGTGGCGCCTCGGATCATGCAGGCGGTGAGCTCAGTCTAAGCACGTGGCTGCATCGGGGGCAGAAGGCCCCCTGGCTGGAGGCAGAGGGCAGTGACCGAGGGGGGCAGGAGAGCTTCAGAGAGGCGCCGGGCCCGCGGGAGGGCCCAGGGCGGGCACCGGTCTGCAGGGAGCTGGACTCTGTCCGCAGCCTCAAGGAGCGCCTCCAGCTGAGAGCCTGGCCCTCACTTTCTGCCTCAGGAGCCCCTCAGCCTTCTCCCGGGACTGGGAGGTGCTGGGCTTGCGCTGTTTCAGGCTGCTGCGTCTGCGGTCGTCGGTTGCAGCGGCCCTAGAACTGGTACAGGGATCTTAATTTATTTCCAGAAATATACCCAGTTATTGGAACCATTTATGGACTGAGATGTTTACTGGAAATGCTGCTTTGTCAACAATCAGATTTTCCGTCTGTACGTGAATCTGCTCGGGACTCTGTATTCTTTCCCGACCGCCAGCTTCCTGTGCTGAGATGAGTCACAGGGTATGGTGCTCGGAGGCATGGATTCCGGAGCCCCAGGGCCAGGGTTCACACCCCAGCTCTGCCACTTCCACGCCCCACACAGCAGCCTGCTGTTTTTGTCTAGGTTTCCCCGTCTTGAAAATGGGTTAATAATTACACCCACCTCATGGAACTGTTGAGAAGACTGTCAGCTGGCGACGTGTGATCCCCTCACAGCGGCACTGTATTGATTCTGCATAGCAGCTTGTCATCCGTAGAGAACGTCTTCTCTCGTCATCTTTTTTAGGATTGCCTTACTCATTCTCGAGCATTAGCACTCTCATACGACTCTCACAGTGCCTCCCGTGTTTTAAGGTCTCACCAAGGGCCTGGGTAGGATCCCTCTCACTGCGCTTCGCCAGCCAGTCTTCGGAGAATTGATGCGCTTGCGTCTGTCTGCGTTTCACTGGGCCTCCTTCCATATCTTCGGTGCAGCTGAGATGTCTCCTTCTATGGGGAGTGTGGACGTCTTACTAGGTTTATTCCCAAATGCATCACGGCATGTTCTGCCTTTTGCGCAGGCATGGACTGCCAGACTTTCCCTCTGTGTTCTCTAAATGGTTGCCCTGTTCTTCAGAGACACACTGGCACTTGTCTGAGCACATCCACCCCACCCGGAGCAATTCACTGTCTATCGTTTCACTGTTCTCAGGGCTGAGTACTAGTCCACCGCGTGTCTGCGCCGCATCTTCTGGGTCCAGTCGTCTGGCGGTGGACACTGAGGCTGCTTCCATGTCTTGGCCGCTGTAAACAGCGCCGCTGTGGGCACTGGGGTGCGTGTCTTTTCCAAGTATGGTTTTCCCTGGATATATGCCGAGGAGGGGGGTTCAGGGTCCTATGGTAGCTCTATTTTCAGTTTTCTGAGGAGCCTCCACTCTCTCCTCCACAGAAGCTGTGCAAGTTTACATTCCCACCCTCAGCGTCAGGCTCCCTTTCCGGTGCTGAGAGTTTCTGCTTTCTGTGACAGAGGGACTCCGTGGCGTTTAGGCCCACACCTGCATTAGAATTGCCTGCGTGCATGCTTGTCCTTCCCGCTGGACTGAGACGCCCATGAGGGCAGAGGGTGTGATGTGGTAGGAACACACACACACGCGCATCTACATGCATGCCAGTATACACACACACGTACACGTACACGTACACACTACGTGTGTGCACACGCGGGGAGCCTCTCCCACGTGTGACACAGCACCGTCACTCCCTTGGGTCCCAGGGGTGGGCAGGCAGCCGGGGGAGCCTGCACGCCTGGCCTCGGGCCAGCGCCAGCCCGCCTCCATGGACCAGCAGTGCTGGCCCGCGAGCAGGGAGCGAGCGACGGTCCAGCAGCAGCAGAGCGGGGGGCGCCCCGCCGGCCCGCCCGGGAGGCGCGGCCGGGTCTGCCTGGCGGCGGCAGAGGCACCTGATTCTTTGTCAGCCTCTGAAATCCCAGGAATGCTGCTGCTCAGAAGCAACATGCAGTTGGGCAGTTTTAGGGTTTTCTTTGCCTTCGTGGTTATGAATTATATGGACTCTGAGTGCTTAACTACAAATTGAGGGTTTTCCAGGTTGGGGATCAGAGTTATGAGGAGAAAACTGCTGAAATACAAGTTACTGGGGTAATGAGGGCCCCTGGGTGTGGGTAGGAGGTTCCAGACCTAGAGTCACACTTACTGTACGTGTTGGACACTCCGCACACCTGGAGGCCCGAGCTGGTCAAGAGCGAGGCCCAAGGTGAGAACCGTTTATGAATCAAAAATAAAATTTCCTAAATGGGCTCGTCACCAACTTTTATTTTATCGAAATGCAGTGACATCCCTAAGTGTCCTGGGTGCAGGGCCCCATCTGAAGGGCAGGGAGCTGCTGGGCAGACCTTTCCAGGCGGAGGGAGACCCTGGAGAGCCCCGCCGCGTGGCCTCCGACACTGCCTCCGTCTTCGAGGTTCTGCAGGTCTATCCTCAGTGTTCAGATATCAGAGCTCATCTTCATCCCCTTTCCATGTTGTCTGGATATATGAAATTCAACACAGAATTGAAATATCAATAACCTCAGATATGCAGATGACACCACCCTTATGGCAGAAAGTGAAGAGGAGCTAAAGAGGCTCTTGATGAAAGTGAAAGAGGAGAGTGAAAAAGTTGGCTTAAAAACTCAGCATTCAGAAAACTAAGATCATGGCATCTGGTCCCATCACTTCATGGCAAACAGATGCGGAAACAATGGAAACAGTGACAGACTTTATTTTGGGGCTCCAAAATCCCTGCAGATGGTGACTGCAGCCAGGAAGTTAAAAGACGCTTGCTCCTTGGAAGGAAAGCTATGACCAACGAAGACAGCATGTTGAAAAGCAGAGACACGACTTTGCCAACAAAGGTCCATCTAGTCAAAGCTACGGTTTCTCCAGTGGTCATGTATGGCTGTGAGAATGAAGGCCGAGCACTGGAGAACTGATGCTTTTGAACTGTGGTGTTGGAGAAGACTCTTGAGAGTCTCTTGGACTGCAAGGAGATCAAACTAGTCCATCCTAAAGGAAATCAGACCTGAATATTCCTTGGAAGGACTGATGCTGAAGCTGAAACTCCAGTACTTTGGCCACCTGATTCAAAGAACCTATTCACTGGAAAAGACCCTGATGCTGGGAAAGATTGAGGGCAGGAGGAGAAGAGGACGACAGAGGATGAGATGGTTGAATGGCATCACCAACTCAATGGACATGAGTTTGAGCAAGCTCCAGGAGTTGGTGATGGACAGGGAAGCCTGGCATGCTGCGGTCCATAGGATTGTAAAGAGTTGGATGCGACTAAATGACTGAACTGAACTGTTCCTAGAATTAATTACCACCCCAAGTCCCCAGTAATTTTAGTCACAGTTTTAGTCGATCCTATAACAGATACTGACTCAGAAAATACTGCTTTATCCCCACCTACCCCCCGCCCGCCATTGCCCTGAAACTGTGGTCACTCTCCAATTCCCTGGGTTTCTCCACATCCCTGGGCGTTTTCCTAAGCTTGTTCAACCACTTGCCTCCTGGACTTCTGGGCTTCAGTTCTGTCAGGTCAGATTTAAATCTTGGTTAAGGCTCAGTGGGCCCACCTTTGTCCTCTGTTTAAGAAGTATTATAGAGGTCACGACACCGGTACACAGAAGTGACACCAGCCTCTTGCTCCTAGAGGCAGCGCCGGGCATGGGTTCCCCCTGAGGCTACAGCCCAGCCTGCCCCGTGCGCCCCAGGTGCCCAGAACCAGCCGTGTACTCTGGGTGCCTCCGGGCCAGCGGTGCAAGACCAGATGTGAAGTATTTCCAAGACACTCCTCTGACTCCATGTGACATTCCCCTCAGACCAGGCACCCATGCTTAAAGAATACCCTGAGAATCCAAAGAGAGGAAAGGTCGCCCTTCGCTCACTTGATGTCTGCGATGAGGGGAGCAAAGTGCAGCGAGACGAGAGCCTGGGGTCGGCCTCTGCGTCGCTCATTCGGGAGTGCTCAGGAATGAGTACGCTTCCCTTCATCGGCTGAAGTTCCCAGTGTTTGTTACTAGCGCTTTAGAAAAGTGAAAACAGAGGCGACCATTGGAATTTCTCTCGTGAAGCCAGTCGGTGGTTTTGGGGAGATCGGGCAAGGCTTGCTGCGAGGGGACCCGTCCTTCAATCGCGGCTCTTCATCAGTTCGTACCTTGCTCGCGGCAGCAGGAGCCACAGAGAGCACTCAGCCCTCCGCTTGAGGTCCATGAACTGGGGCACTTTCTGTGCACATCTCCGCCGGGCGGGTCCCAGGTGGGCCGCTGGCTGAGCACCGACGAGTGGGCTGCTGGGCACGACGGTCTCTCGTCAGCGAAGGCGTGTGGGCAAGGCCCCAACGGTGCCCACAGAAGGCAGGAGCGGAGAGGGCCGCCGAGGCCGCGGCGGGAATTGGTAGCTGACCCCATCAAGACTGTGCATGTGTGTGGTTGTGGTTACTCTCTGCAGCCTCTGGTGAAGAAAGCATGCTGCAAGGGGTGCCCAGAGCTGGAGTCTGGCCCAGAGGGCCAGTGGAATGAGCACGTCCAGTCTGGCTGAGTCAGCAAGAGAGATGGGGGAGCACTCCCCCTTCCTGGGAGCAGGGACACTAGGTGGGCAAGGAGGCTGGTGGCAGCGGCGGCTTGGTCAGGCTGAGCCCCCCGGGCCGTCAGCCGGCACCGCGTCGTCACCAGGCATCCTCGTCCCCGGCTGGGCAGCCGGGCCGGCTCGTCATCGGGCACACAGTCCAGGCCCTGGCAGTTTTCACGTAATCCAGTAGAAATAGCTGCTGGAAATTCACACCGGTTTAAACAATGAGCATGGTTTGTTCCGTGTAACTGAGACGCAGCGCTGGCTTCAGGGGAGGCCTAATCCAATTACTCAAGTTATGTGACCAAAAGCCAGGGCTTGCGCTCCATTTTGAGGCTGTTTGCTTATCGTTGGCTCCATTCTCGGCAAGTTCTCTTCCCTGTGGTTGCTGGATGACCACGAGCAGCTCCTGGCCTGCGTTTCCAGGCTCAGACCACAGAAGAGGAAGCGCCTGTCCCACAGCTCCTGTGTCAGCCCGCCCTCCATCTCAGCCAGACCTCGAGCAGTGGGCAATGCCAGGCTGCCCGAACGGGGTTAACGAAGCCGGCCCCTCCCGGCCCCGAGGTCTGAAGACAGGGCCGAGCTTGGGAGAAACCTCCAGCCGCTTCCACGTGCTGGGCCTCAGACCCCAGGTCCCTCCCGTCCTTACCTGTTGTCCCAGCCGCGGGGGAGGGCCCAGCTTGCCAAGGAACCGGAGGGCCAGGGGCCAGCAGAGCGGGCATGGTAAAGCCTATGATGTAGCAACAGAAGTCACTGAAATCAAGGCGGTATTACGGAAAGATTTTCTCAAAGTTGGGAGCAGGGAAAGCGGTGGCATAATGTGGGGTAAAATAGTGTCTTTATTCCAAAATCTCAGACTTGTTGCTGCCAAAGTGAAAGTGAAACTCACTCAATGTGTCCAGCTCTTTGCAGCCCCGTGGATTATGCAGCCCGTGGGGCTCTCCAGGCCAGAAGACTGGAGTGGGGAGCCTTTCCCTTCTCCAGGGGAATCTTCCCAACCCAGGGATCAAACCCAGGTCTCTCGCATTGCAGGTGGATTTTTTACCAGTTTAGCCACAAGGGAAGCCCAAGAATACTGGAGGGGGTAGCCTCTCCCTTCTCCAGGGGGTCTTCCTGAACCAGGAATCAAACCAGGCTCTGCTGCCTTGCAGGTGGATTGTTTACCACTGAGCTAGCAAGGAAGCCCAAGGTCAGTGTTAAATGCGTGGGCAAGATACAGGGCAGGGAGGGAACTGCCCGGAGGTCTCAGTCACCGCTTGGGCTGTCCAGAGAGATGCTCCTGAGAGCAGCCGCCACCGGCCAGAGATCAGGCAAGCACACGCCTCAGCCCTCCATCCAGGGGGGAAGGCCCTTGCTGTTTGCTTCCGTGCACAGATAGGGTAGCTGAGGCGCTCACCATAGTGCTTAACCTGCAGGACCGACAATCAGGCAGAAGGACCGTGTGAACCACCGTTAGTCACATCATCAGCACACAGTGTTCAGGGGCTTTATTTCTGATTTTAGAGAGTGACGTTTCTCTATCACTGAAGTCAAGAAAAATACTGTGCCACGGAGGATGGAGCAGCCCACTGCCCCCAGCACTGGTAGAGGGCTCCTATGTCTTTTTTACTCTCCACAATGAGTTCTCAGACATCATCTGAATATGTTTCTAGATCTCAGTACATTTTTAACAGGAGCAAAATCTTCCTGCTCTGGATTTGGCTTTTGTTGGCTTGGTGTGTTTTAAAGAAGATGTGGGCAACAGTTTTATGAAGAATGCACAGAGACATTCGTGGAGAAGCACGTTGGTGAGAATAATGATGAGGAAGACGAGGCGCCCTTCCTGCTCGACCAGCACACGAGCTCCTCTCCCAGCGCTGTCTTAGGGTCGAGTGGGTTTTGTCTGAGCCAGGAGCAGCACACTCAAGGCTTTTAAAGAGAGTTTGACCAGACTGTTTCTAACAGAAATTCTACTCTCAGGTCTGTCCAAATGGACCAAGCCAAGGCGCTGATTTATCCAATCTGTAAAAACAGAAACTGCAGCCTCTTTTTGTTGTTGTGTTGTTTTTTTTTTTGGCCACACCACAAGGCAATTCAGGACCTTAGTTCCCCTTCCAGGGATCAAACCCTCAGCAGTGAAAGTGCGGATTCCAAACCACTGGACCCCCAGGGAGGTCCCCAGAACCCCAGCCTGTCCTAAAAGACTGAAGGTGGACTGCCCTCTGGCCCCCACCTGCTGTCTCATCCGGCAGAGGCGTGGTGCTGGTCACCGGGCCAGCCGTGTGCCTCTGGGTGTGCTCTGCCTCCTATGGGCTCCAGCCCGCGCTAGGAGGTCGGCAAAGACGCCTCTTACAGCCTTTCAGTCGCTCAGTGGTCTCCGACTCTTGCAGACCCCGTGGACGGTAGCCCACCAGGCTTTCCTGGCCATGGGTTTTCCCAGGCAAGAATGCTGGAGCGGGCTGCCATGCCCCCCTTGAGGCAAGATGAAATGACAGGTTTGGTCAAAGGCTACTTCGGAAGCAACATGAATCACAGCAGCCCCGCTCACTCCCCCATCTCAACATTCAGAAGAATCACTCCTGTTCAGAAACTGGTCCTATTCAGAAATGAAATTCTCACTTTTTTTAAGAGAAAGGAGTGAGCATAAGATCCTTATTAGACTGAGAGAGAAAGAATATAAGCAAAAATCAAATTAGAACATAGACCGAATGGGAAATTCCCCAAGAAGCAGGGAAAAGGTTCAGAAAACTACAGTTCTTTGAAACAAGTAGTCCTTCATAATTCATAATGCCAAAGCATTTAAAGAACATACCGATACGCCTCTGTCCTTCTGAGAGAGACATTGGACAGGGTCGTTTTCGTACCCAGCCAAGCTGTGTTTCACACGGACAGGTTGTGGGCAGACGCTGCAAACAGCAAGGGCAGAGAAGCTGGAGTGAATGTGAGCAGTCCTAAAGGCGGCCCTTCGGGGCTTCCCAGTGGCTCAGCGGTGGAGAATCTGCCTGCCAGCACAGGGCGTAGGGACACAGCTTCAATCCCACATCCCACGGAGCAACTAAGCCCGTGGGTCACAGCTACTCTCAAGCCCAGGAGCCGCACTTGCCGAGCCCATGTGCCTACAGCCCCTGCTCAGCAGCGAGCAGCCGGCCAGCGAGATGCCCGCACACAGCACCTACGGAGTAGCCCCCGCTTGACCCAGCCAGAGACGCCCTGGTGGCAGTGAAGACCCAGCACAGGCAGAAACGAATGCACACAATCATTGTGCAAAATAAGGAGGAGCAGGAGCTCAAAATTCCAGAGCCAGCACTGAATGATAGAAGAAACAGCCAATCTAGGACGGCCTCTGAGACCTGGCTAAGGGTGCCCCTGAGGTCTGATTTGCAAGTCCTGTGTTTTCCTTGGTGTTTGTCTTCACTTAAGTCAGCTGACAGATGTTGCTGTTGGACTTAAGTCCAAGAGGATAAAATGGGAGAATCAAGCATTCCATCGTGGGGCCGGCCATTCGCATCCTTTTCCTTTTCCCTTTGGATATAAATCACAAGATTACAGCATGCCTCAAAGAATGCTTTGCCAAAAATTTAAGAAATTACATTCAAGAACACTTGCCATGGGACTTGAGTAGGTAGTGAAATAAATAAACTATTAGAGCACATTTCTTCCTGAATTTAGTCTAGTGTGAGAGACTTGGAATTTAAGGCTAGTAGTTTTAACACGCTCAAGAATCCATTGACTTGTCTAACTGAGCTCAGTTGCACTTATTTTCATAGTCTGGTCCTATTTCCAGGTGTGTCCAATGAATCGTCTGTGGGGTACACTGCAATGCAGCCTTAATACTCAGTTAAGTCCCCACAACACACGCAACAAATTTTCAAATTCCACAGCATCTCAGACTAGGAGAAAGAAAAACAAACAGAGCTGGAGAAAGACGGAAAGAAGGACACTCACACTCAGACTCACACAGAGACGTTCCTCTCCACCCTGCTCAGACACAGGCTCCCAGACTCTCCTCCACACAGACACGCCTCTCCACCCTGCTCACACAGGCTCCCAGACTTCCGTCCACCTTCGATGCCTGTTTGTAGCTTGACGAGCTACCATCTCCTTGACGAGCCCAGTGGCCACCCGTTAGCGGGATAAGACCTGGATGTACTCTGGAGGCAGAGGGAAACTCGTGAATCAGACACACGCGTGGTCCCGAGGGTGCTCTGGTCGGTCTGCGTGTTCGGGGACCCTGGAGACGTGGCTGTGCAGGTTTCCCTCCGCTTGTTGCTTCGTGATCGTGGCGGTACCAAGCACCCAGGCACCGAGACGGGGGGAATGTCTGAGCCGCCTGGCCACACGCTAGGGTCGTCCTCACACACAGCGTAGCGTGACCATCCACTCCCTGGACAAGAGGAGGATGCAGGAGGAGCATCGTGTGTGCGTCGTGAGAGCAGAGGCCGCGTGTCTGCCTTACTTCCTGCTGAAACTGTGCTAGCGAGGATTTTAGGGAAACAAAACGCTGTTGCAGGCACTGCCGCTCGCAGACTCTCCGGGGCTACCGGGTGCCTGTCCAGTTTGTGACTGTGCTTCTCCGTGTCGCATGCCAGTTGTCTGGCTTCTGACCTCATGTAACAAACTTACCTTTGTAACGATATTTTTCAGTGATTTCTTAAATTCAAACCAGTCATTTCTGTGGTTTTAAAAAAATTGCTGTTCTTTTCACTCTAGATAACTTACATACGACAAGAATATGAAACAAAATTTAAAGGGTTGATGCCGGCATCTCTAAGACAAGAACTTGAAGACACCATCTCCTCCCTAAAGTCACAGGTAATTACTAGAAGTCAGCAATGTCCTGAGGGCTCAGGTGGCATGCATATTTTAATTAATAAGCTTACTTCTGAATTGGTGCCAGAAATCAGTGTGGTGTCATGGAATAACCTGGTACCCAGGATGAAGTGTTTTGTGTTTTGGGGAGGTTTTAGAATTTTTCTGACCATTTTAAGAACTCTCTGCTTGATAAGACTTTGTTGAAAGCATCCTTGAAATTGAAGAGTTCAGTTATGGTTACATTTATTTACAGTCCACATTCCAATACAGACTCACCCTTTTATTCTTGGTACCAGGCCTGAAATGGAATCACTTAGCACGTTGCTAACTTCTTATGATGTGAATGTGTGAAGAAGTGAAAAACAGGGCTAAGTTAGAAGTGCTTTTATTTTGATGTATTTATATGATTATTAGAGATAAGAAGATGCATTTTAAGGTCAAAGCAGGGTAATGACATGGTATTCAAACAATTTGGTTAAAGATTTCTGCTGAAACGTGTAATTCTTGGTAGTTTATAAAAAATAAAATTGACTTCAGTTTTGATACTAATTCGGTTTTGATACTGAAACTTCCTGGTCTTCCCTGGTGGCTCAGTCGTAAAGAATCCACCTGCCAGTGCAGGAGACTCAGGTTTGATCCCTGAATTGGGAAGATCACCTGGAGGAGAAAACAGCAACCCACTCCAGCATTCTTGCCTGGAGAATCTCACGGACAGAGGAGCCTGGTGGGCTGCAGTCCATGGGCTCGCAAAGACTCGAACATGACTTGGTGGCTGAGTATGAGTGCGAAAAACCTCCTACATAAGTTTTCTCTAAAACATGTTTTATAAATTGCTGTATATTTTTATAGATACATAACTTTTTAGATTTTAGATGGGTACTTTTTAAAAAATCAAATGTTTTAAATCAGTATGAGGAAAGAGTTCACATATCCCATTTCTAAAACACGTAGAAGCTTAAAACATACTTTTTCCCTGGAGAAGCTCTGCAAGAGAAAAATTCCTCTGCTTTCTGTGCCAAGAACAGTGCCTGCCACAGAGAAGGTGCCCAATACATGTATTTACAAAGAAAACTGATCACCCCGTTTAAGGACACGCACACTGTCTGCGTGTGAGAGGCGGATGCGTGGCCCATGCCAGCTGCGCCTTTCCTGGCCCCTCAGAAAAAGCCTCTTACCTGGAAATGAGGAGCCCATCCCATCCGCCCCTGGGCTACGGCTGGCTCCCACTTCTGGAGCTAAGGAGTCTGGCCGTACTTACGCCCACCAACTAAAACAGACATGGCGGGAGAGTGTTAGGCTGGAAGGGGCTGCGTGCACGCTCAGTCTCTCAGGCGTGTCCGACTCTGCAACCCCGTGGACTGCAGCCCTCCAGGCTCCCCTGCCCATGGGATTCTCCAGGCGAGAACACGAGCGGGTTGCCCTGCCTCCTCCAGGGGATCTTCCCCACCCAGGCGGATTCTTTGCCCCTGAGCCACCGGGAAAGCCCTAGAGAGGGTCACATCATCTTCATTTACGTGAAAAGCTCTCCTTGGGCACGGTTGCCCCTTCAGTGCCTAGGAGCCCTGCCTTGGGGCCAGCTCTGCGGGACCTGGCACCTTCAGAGGCGCTGTTGTTTTATGAAGACAGAAACCTGATACCCCCCTGCAGGACTTCTGTGATCGTTCAGACCCTTCACTGTAACAGAGCTGCTTCAGCTCCTCAAACTGGACGTTGGCCCGGAAGGCAAGGGCTGTCCGCTGCGTGCGGGCCCCAAGTCCACAGCTGCACAGCAGAGTCCCAGCCCAGACGGGGAAGACTCGTGCTTGTGAAAATTGTTGGAATTCTGATCACAAAGCATGGTGGGGGCAGGGAGGTGGACATCCGTGGACCTTGTGAACTGTCCCGGGGCACGCTGGGGCAACAGGTAGACTGGAGACCAGGGTGAGGTGCGCACCCCTTGAGACGAGCCCCGCACGCTGCTCCTGCAGCCAGGCTTTCTGCTGTGCCAGCTGGCCTCTCCTGTGTAACTGTGGGTGGCTCAGGAGCCACCGTCACCATGCTTCTGTTCACACCAGGGGCGAGAGTACACAGTTACGAAGTGATCGGATGCCATCGACTCTGGTTGCCTTCAGCGGCAGTATCAGCCGTTGGAAAACGACCCCTGCGTGGTTGTATACAGTGCCTTTGAGTTGCCACCTGACACAGGTGTCTTTAATTGTGCAGTGGCAGAGCCAGAGCTTTGCGCTTTGGACCCCATGGCTGCGCCCTGCAGGCCTAGGGGCAGCTCAGGTCCCCACGCCCCTCACCCCAGCTCTGCTGGTGGGCTGTCAGGGCAGGGGCCACAGGAGGTACCGGCCCAGAGCTCAGTACTAGGCACCTGCCCCAGAATCAGTCGCTTCATGACATCTCATGACCTTGGCAAGTGGCTGTCATTCACCCCAGGTCACAGGTGAGCGTCAGAAGCAAAAAGGACTTTCTAGAGCCGCGGGAGCCACGCCAGGAACTGCGCCCAAGTCGGCCTCATCCAAGCACGTGCACAGCAGAGCACCGCCTCTGCAGCCGGGGAGGCCCTGGGGCAGGCGGCAATTTGCTTCCTGCTCACTCGTTCCTTCTGTCAGCAGCTGGGGGTGCCAGCCACGTCTCTGCCCTGAAAAGGAGATGGGGGCCCACAGATGTTCCAATACCACCCACCCCACACAGAAAGGCTCTTGCACAGGCAGCTGGATAAGTGCTAGCAGAGCAGGACACAGAAGCGGGCAGCTGGCCGGCTCGCAGCCAGAGGCGTCGAGGTGGGCAGGAGCTGAGACCCTGAGCCCGGGGCTGGGCCATGGGCAGAGGCCTGTGTCAAGGCCAGCGACCAGGAGGACGTGGGGCGGAAGGCGGTGATGGAGGAGGCGGACGGAGCCGCCAGGACGGGCCGGCCCCTCACCTCTGCGGTGCGGGCTGTGGGCCCGCCTCTGCAGCCTCTGACGGCATGGGTTGGGGGGGGCAGGAGGGGCGGATGTGACCAAACACGGAGCCACAGCATCAGGTTCACAGGGGCCTGTGCCCTCCGTGTCGCCGCGGGAACTGCCCGCGCTCCTCTCACCCAGGGTCTCTTTTCCAGGTTAACTTCCTGCAGAAGCGGGCGTCTGTCCTGCAGGATGAGCTGACCGCCTACCAAAGCAGAAGGTACGGCCGCCCGCGGGTCTCCTGGCCAGTCTGTGTTTCACCTGGGGGTCTCCTGCCCAAAAGCTAGTCTTCATTAAAAGGCACAAACCTACCAGTGTTAGAAAAAGACTAATTTTCAGTAAAGTGCCTGCACTGGAGAAGCCCTCCCGTGCCCCAGCGTCATCTTCATGCTCCATCAGCGCCGCCCAGACAAGGGTCAGCGGCACCTGACGGGCCCGGGCTGCGGCGGGGTCAGGACGGGATGTGCTCTGCAAGCCCGGCTGCAGCTTAAGGAACAGCTCTCCCTCCTGGGACGGTGGGCTGACGCAGTCCTGGTCCCCCACCGCTTCAGAGCCCACGTCCCCTGCGCTCAGCATGGACACAGGAGCTCCCGGCCCCAGAGAGAAAGGCTCAGTGACGTCACCGCACTGTGGGCCAGGACCCTGGTGTCCCCAGGGCCCCCTCTCGGGATGTAGGAGACCGTTCTGGTCAAAGGTTCTCGAGACGTCGCCGACCTGGGTTGTGTTTACCTGCCCCAACAGCCCTTCCCCGTTCAGTGAAAAGCTGAGACATTTGGCACTGAATTAAAAGTAAAAACTCCGGAGACGCTGCCCTACATGACTCCAGTAAATGACAGTGGCCTACTGTGCCGCTCAGGGGGAGTGTGTTCAGTGTCTCACCACAGCCTCTGAGGGGAGAGAATCGGAAAAAGCACGCACACACACACACACACACACACAGATCAGCGTGCCATACAGCTGAAACTAACACAGTGTTGTAGGTTAGCTAGACTTCAGTCGTTTTTTAAAAAGTGAAAACTTCTGACTTGTTCACTTTTCAAAAGCTTCTGTTCCTTGGTATAGAGAGGACTTGACCCCTTCTGGGTGCTGATGATGAAGTTTTGACATCAAGCAGCCCCCCCACCCCACGTCCAGCTCCTCCTAAATTAGAGTATATGTGACTTTAGATGGGCCAGGACGCAAGAAAGCCATAACTCTGGGTCCTGCCTTTCAGGTGACCGTGTGAAGACCCCCCGGGTCACCCCGGAGAGAGCGGTGGATCCAGCCGTCCCAGCTGCACTGCACATTTCTTCCAGCAGGTTTGAAGATTCGGATATTGTTTCAGTAAACTGTGAGACCAGTGGCATTTTTTGATACTTAAATGTAATTAAGATCATAAAATCGTTCATCACTCATACAGCAATGGCTGGTTTTGTGTGTCTGCCTTTTTTTTTTTAACGTTCCTTTATTTCCACTTTCCATATTTGTGTGCATCTGAGTGTGTCCTGAGAATAGCTGGTTCGGGAGAAAGATGGCTCGCCACAGTGCCTCATGGATGCCTTTGCATAGAATTGTGCCAGGGGCCGCTGCTCCACATCACGCTTGTAGCATATCAGCGTTCTTAACATGCTTGCACTATCTTCATGTTCATATATTATTAAAATATTATTTTGTGCTTATCAATTTTATTTCTACATTTTTATTGCACCTCATATGCTAGACTAAAGATGACATGGTATTTTTTCTCTGGAAAATATTGACCATCTCAGATGGTGCTATGGGGAAAAAATATCTTCAGTCAAAGATCACATTCTTACGTAGCGTGTTTCTTTAGAATAAAATCACTGAGTCAACTGACGTGAGTCCCTGTCAGGCTGGTCTCCAGTCTCATCTGGCCTCTAGAGGCAGACTGGGGTCCGACTGCTGCGTGGCAGCTGTGGTTTTACTGTTACCTGCTTGATCTCTGATTTTATGGCTGTGGTTTAATTATAACCTCAATGGAGGCGCCTTACGGAAGCCTCCGAATGTCGAGAATGGGTTGGAGGCTGCTCAACACCCTGGCAAGTCATGGTGGAATGAGTTTGCCAGGTCTGCCATCCTCGCGGAGAGAATCTGGCGTTCAGTGCCAAGGAAATGCTGGACTGCAGCGGGCGGTCGCATTCTCTTGGCGGCACTGTGGTGCGTGCCTCNGTTTAATTATAACCTCAATGGAGGCTCCTTACGGAAGCCTCCGAATGTCGAGATGGGTTGGAGGCTGCTCAACACCCTGGCAAGTCATGGTGGAATGAGTTTGCCAGGTCCGCCATCCTCGCGGAGAGAATCTGGCGTTCAGTGCCAAGGAAATGCTGGACTGCAGCGGGCGGTCGCATTCTCTTGGCGGCACTGTGGTGCGTGCCTCAGGCCCTCGGAGCCGCTCGAAAAATCTGGGCCGTGGGTGAGGCTGGGGTCATCTGGTTTACTGCGAAAGGACAGGGCAGGACGTTTATTTACAGTTTTTCAAATTCTTTTCTCCTTCCCACACCCATTGTCATCTTCTGCTGCCTGAGTATTATTAATTGCCCATTTTGTGCTGTGACTGAGACGTGGGGATGATAAGGGAGCAGCAGATTTTACAGCCGCGCCCAAAGCCAGGCCCGGGTCAGCCTGACCGCTGCCTGCTGGCCGCAGATNTCTTGGCGGCACTGTGGTGCGTGCCTCAGGCCCTCGGAGCCGCTCGAAAAATCTGGGCCGTGGGTGAGGCTGGGGTCATCTGGTTTACTGCGAAAGGACAGGGCAGGACGTTTATTTACAGTTTTTCAAATTCTTTTCTCCTTCCCACACCCATTGTCATCTTCTGCTGCCTGAGTATTATTAATTGCCCATTTTGTGCTGTGACTGAGACGTGGGGATGATAAGGGAGCAGCAGATTTTACAGCCGCGCCCAAAGCCAGGCCCGGGTCAGCCTGACCGCTGCCTGCTGGCCGCAGATGGTGAGCGGCATCCAGCTCTCGCGCTGAACTGTCCCAGCCGGCACTCACTGCCTGCAGAGGGTCCCCGGCCCCTCCTCTAGGAACACAAGTCTTTGCGCTCTGGAAGCCCAGGTTTTCCTTGCCTGTAAAATAAATGGTAGCGCCGGCCTAAAGACTATTTGGGAAAAAGCGAACTTGTGTCGGGTGCTGTTACGACGACCTGACAAGGGAGGGTAGTTGGTACCAGCCTGTGACTCAGTGCCTGGAAGGGAGCCATCGCGGCGCCATGACTGATTTTCGGTTCTTCTCTCCGGGCCGTGGACGGTGGGTCGACGGGCAGCAGGTTTCGTCGGGCAGGACGGTTGTTAGCGGCTCGCAGTGAAAGCCCTTTGCCGATGGTGGTGCACGCTCGAGCCCGGCTCCCACTTGGAGTATTTGTTCTCCGTGAGTAAATATCAGTAGGTGTTTTGGAAAGTTGCCTTCTATTCTTTTCTTTTCCTTATTTCAAGGGTTATGAAATTACAAACGCGGGTGGACCTTTGACATTACCCCGATCTTGTTTTGCTCTGGGAGTCAGCGGACTGAAACACTGGTCGGCTGGGTTCTGTGTGGCAGGAATTAGACGGCCGACACGGATGTTCCTGTGAACATTCTCTGATACAGGGAGGGAGAGAAAGACTGCGCTTAGCCCGCTGCCAATTCCTTGCCGAGGGGGGCACTCAGGATTTCCGTGATTACTGGGAGGGGAAGTGAGTGCCCAGGAAATAGCTAGAGACCGTGCGCCTCATTGTAAAGCCGGCTGAGACGCCGTCCTTTCTTCTGTCTGGAGGAGGAGCAGCCGTCCATCACCAGTACCTGGCTCACCTGTGTTTCTGGCAGCTCTTAGCGGCTCTGCACCTGAGCCGGGCACCTGTGCCCCTTATACGTCAACCCGCCGTCGTCAGCAGGCAGGGCTGGCCACACTGAGCAGAGGAAGGTTGTGGGGTCACCGTGTCGTTGGTGAGCACGTCTGTCCAACAAGGGGTCGGCTGGAGAAGGGCTCACGTGAACGCTGGCCTCGGCCGTCAGCGCGTGTCGGGGGTGGTTTGGCCCCGTCTCCGCATCCCCCGTAGTGAGCCGCTGCAGGGCTCTGACCCCAGGTTTGGCCGCATCCCTGCTCCACGACCAGCTCCCCAGATGGCAGCCGCCCAGGGGCACTGCAGAGAAAGGGGGCGAGAGGGAGGCAGCGGAGGCAGGCGGGCTTGCTTCTTCGCCTGCACGAGGCTCGACTGTGGCCTGCGGAAGAGGGCCGGACTCAGACCTCGTCCTGGAGCAGGGCGAGGCGGCCGACTCGGCAGGACGGCATGCAGCCGTGCGCGGCCTCGTTAAAGGTGGGGCAGAGAGGGAGCTGTGAGCCGCAGCCGACAATTAGCAGTCTTCTCACCGAAGCACATTCCCATCTGCGGAAGGCGGGGCTGTCCTAGCTTTCTTTCCCAAAGTAAAAAGGAAAGGTAGAAACATCAAAAATGCGGGGGGAAGGTTTCAGAACACAAGGTCATCCGGATCCACAGTTTCCTTAAAAGAACTATCTCCTCTCGGCTTTCATATTTTGTTCAGAAAGGTCGTCTCTTTTAAGCCTTGTCATTAAAGGCGGTTTGCTCTTTAAAGTGGGTTATCAAAGGGTGTAGAAATTGCAAGTTACTGAGACTAAAATGCATGATCAATTTGGAGTCTGCTAACTGCCACTCGCTTAGAATCGGCTGTGCTTCCACCCTGGCAGCCCCTTTGATAAAGCCAGGAAGAGATACATGGTTGGTCAATTCAAAGTAGGAAAAGCAGATAATTAGATGAAACTTTTGTTCAACTGCTGAAGTGCTCTTGGATATGGAGGCTTGATTAGGAAGTAGAGGCACGGGCTGTAATCATATCTGAGAAGTAAAAGTTGAGGATCCCAGATTTCGACCTGTGTTAACATTCTTCACTACGGTTTTAAGAACTGAATCAACCCTCAGGTCATATTATTTCTCGATCATATTATTTCTCTCTCCATGGAGGAAGAAAAAGGCAACTTGAAACATAAGACTGAAGGAATTGTGAAATCTGGATCCTCATCAGTTTCTACTGTAGCTGAAGTCCCCTTCTTCTAGACATTTCAGTTTTAAGCAAGGATTTCCACCAGGCAAATGTTTTAAAGCCAAAGGCCCAAGATGTTCCCTTAGATTCTGTTGTTTTCAGAACTGAACTTAGTCTAGACATGAGGCTAATAGATACTCTTATACCCTCTTTGGGAGTTTACCTTTTAAGAGAGTCTTATGGAGAACAGCTCGCTGGAAACAAAGGCTCTATCACGGAGCAAAACAAGAGGGTCACCTGGTGAGAAGCCTGAAAGATTTATTAGCTGAATGGGCCTCTGTGAGTGAAAAACCCACTCTGCCCACATGCTTTCACTCCAGCTAGAAAGAGGGGCTGGTTCCTAGGTGGGTCTACAGATGAGCCGTTCCTTCAGGCAACTCCCTTCACCGACTTGGGCCTCACAGCTCCAATCTAGAACACCAAGGGTGCTGACATTGTGTATGCACAGTCGCCTCTGACTCTTCGTGACCCCATGGACTGCAGCCCACCAGGCTCCTCTGCTTGTGGGATTCTCCAGGCAAGAACACTGGAGCGGGTTGCCGCTTCCTTCTCCAGGGGACCTTCTTGACCCAGGGATCAAACCCAGGTCTCCTGCTTTGGCAGGCAGGTTCTTAACCACTGAGCCACCTGGGAAGCCCCACTGTCATGGGCACGACTAGACCAGTACTTCCTGCTGCTGCCGCTAAGTCACTTCAGTCGTGTCCAACTCTGTGCGACCCCAGAGACGGCAGCCCACCAGGCCCCCCCGTCCCTGGGATTCTCCAGGCAAGAACACTGGAGTGGGTTGCCATTTCCTTCTCCAGTGCATGAAAGTGAAAAGTGAAAGTGAAGTCGCTCAGTCGTGTCCGACTCTTGGCATCCCCATGGACTGCAGCCCACCATGCTCCTCCGCCCCTGGGATTTTCCAGGCAAGTATACTGGAGTGGGTGCCATTGTCTTCTCCGCCAGTNAGGCAAGAACACTGGAGTGGGTTGCCATTTCCTTCTCCAGTGCATGAAAGTGAAAAGTGAAAGTGAAGTCGCTCAGTCGTGTCCGACTCTTGGCATCCCCATGGACTGCAGCCCACCATGCTCCTCCTCCCCTGGGATTTTCCAGGCAAGTATACTGGAGTGGGTGCCATTGTCTTCTCCGCCAGTACTTCCTACTGGGCACCATTTCCATCCTCTACTTCAGGGTGTCTCGAACCCACATTCCACTGAGCCCTGTCTCTGCAACTGGTCTTCAGCTGTCAGATTTAGGGAACATCTCAGGCTCTGGCCCCCCTGCACGGTTCCTGCTTACAGCACTGGCTGGTCATTCCTGCATCCAGGTAGTAAATAGTTACTGACCGTCCGCCATGTGCCAGGCCCAGCGGCTGAAACGCTGACTTATCCTCATCTCTCTGGTTGCTGAGGGTCAACCCGGCTCGCCAAGGCCACGGTCACTGGGGTCTCATGCTACAGGCTGAGCCGCAGTCATGGGAGGCTCCAGCCCTCGATGGGTCACTCTTCTGCAGCTGTGAGGAGCCTGCAAGACATCCCCCACCCCGAGAGACTACCGCATGCAGCCTGGGCCCAGAAAGGGCACAGCCTCGCTTCTGCCGGGTTCTGTCCCCAGAATCAGAGGCAGTGGACTGAGGCCGCAGCAGGGTCAGAGACTCCGTGACCATCTCCTGGGTGAAGAAGCCCACACCCTCCCCCCCAGCTCTTTCACCTGGAATCTCCTAAAATGCTTGGATCCCTGGAAGCATTTTTCCATGGTCCACATATTTTATTGTTTAAAGTTCTGTGACACATTGATTAGAAAAGTGCAGGCCTAGGTGATGACTTGAAAGTTCCTTCCTGTCCAAGAATCCTGTTGGTCTGGGTTGTATTTCTAGCCACAGATTACGTGAGCGGTCTGGAGACACTGCTTGGGTCAGGAACATTCGGGGAGACCCCGTCTCCCTCTGTGACTCTTGGGGAAGATGGTCGTGACCAGCGTTGACTGATTCTCCCAGTTCTCCTCTGTTTGGGGCTTGGAATGCAGGGCCTATTATAATTATCTCAGCTAGTGTATCATTATAAGGCCCACCAAACACAGACCCTGTGCGTACCCTGGTTTTTCCTTCCTTCGTGGAAATACCGGGCACATGGAAGGATGTGGACTTGACGAGCCTGCAAAAGAACATCTCCCGAGCCACAGACACTGACAAAGTGCTCAGGGAAGTGGGGCTCAGTCATCCAGATAAACAAACGAATCAGCCTCCTGGTCGCCCGTCAGCCTTCTCGCCCCCACCAAGTCATCTCTGCTCATCCCACCCTTTCTAGCTTCTCCATATCACTCCTCTCAGCCTGAACCTGGGGAAGGTGGTCAGCCGCAAATGTGTAAAGCCCAGCCCAGCACCCACGGACATGGGGAGGTCCTGCCCTGTCTGACTGTCCCCATCTCACTGATTGCTACAAGTCACTGGAAGATTCAGCCTAACCTGTGACCAGCATGTGTTTTGAAAAAAGAACTGTGGGGTCTGAGTGGCATTTAGCTCTGGCCTGCATGCAGGGCCTGTTTAAGGCTGGAAAGAAAAGTAGAAACATCATTTCCTTCAGAAGAGGAAGTGTTCTCCTAACAGGCTAGCAAGGGTCCTGAGAAACTTGCATCTCTGCAGAAATGCCTTGACGTCGGCGGAGGTTTCTCAGAAGCCAGCTTTGTTGACCAGTCTGGCTTCTCACAGGTGGTGGGGGGACACTTGCTGACACGGCCCCGGAGCCTGATCTCTCCACGTTCACGTGAACGCTGCTCCAGCCCGAGCTCCCGTGAACACGTGGAGAACTGATCCCCAGGCCCAGGACCCGTCACTGCACCCACAATACACTTACCCACACCAGTGCTCAGCTCCCACAAGGTGCCTGGAGGGGGCACCTCCATCTGTCCCCACCAGCTCCTTCTCAAAGTTAAGAATATGGGAGGTTTTCTGCTGAGAGTGGTATTTCTTCCAACATCAGAGACCCTTTCTCTGACCAAGGTTCCACCTCTGTTATCCGATTTTCTTCTTTAGTATTTTCATTGATGCATTTGGGCACATGGGTTGCAAACAAATCGGACTTAAGATAATTTTTTTTCTTTTAAAATGTTCTCTACATTCTCATTTGGAAAGTGTGTGTGTGTGTGTGTGTGTGTGTGTGTGTGTGTGTGTGTGTATGTGATGGTAAATCCATGCACTTTCAAAGGATTATCCGTGCATTTTTATCTTGTAGTATTTTTCTTTTTTATACTTTTTTCTTTTAACTGTAGTTGATTTACAATGTTTCAGTGAACGTGTTAGTCACTCAGGCGTGTCCAGCTTTTCCACCCTCTGGACTGTAGCCTGCCGGGCTCCTCTGGCCATGGGATTCTCCAGGCAGGAGTACTGGGGTGGGTGCTCAGCCCCTTCTCCAGGAGATCTTCCTGACCAGGGATCAGACCTGGGTCTCCTGCACTCTAGGCAATTCCTTTTCCATCTGAGCCACCAGAGAGGCTGATGTTTCAGGTGGACAGCAAAGCGATTCCGTTTTACACATACAGATAGACAGATGCTCTTTTGCAGTCCTATATTTCTTGCAGAATCTTCTAAGGGACCAATCAAGGCCACAAACCTCATGGACCCCCTCTGCCCCTGCTGTCAGGGGCTCCGCCCAAGCTGCCTAATTGCCACCGTCGGCCTTCTCGCTGCAGGGGGACTGCCTCGCCCCCCGAGCTGGGACTGCTGTCTGTGCTTCCACGTGACGCCAGAGGAGCCGCCTCACCCCCTGAGAACTGTACCACAAGCTCACCCCCGTCTGCTCCCAGCTCACACCTCCCACAGACCCCAGGGCTGAACCCAGGCCGAGCAGGACCTGCCCCGGCCCGTGACGAGCTTGTCATCCACAAGGGGCGATGAGGCACGTGTGGAGAAAAGAAGATAGAAGAGGAGGGCAAGAGCTTTGTACAGGGGAAATGCCAAGTCTTATGGCAACCCCAAGGAAGTGGCAGCATTTTGAAATGCGGTCCCATGGGAGAGGGTGACATTTAAGCTGGTTGTTGGAACAGGAGTCGGATTTCAGTCGGTAGAGATGGGGAAGGGCCGGATGGTCCGGATCACAGCAAGCCCGGAGAAAGCACTCGGAGAGCAGCCTGCCCAGGTGCGCTGGGGTCAGATCACAGACGTCCGGGCGAGCTGACCGCCCGGTGCTGGCCAGGCCTCCACTCTTGCGCTCAGGGCCTTCGAGATGGAGGAAACGGTGGCCGTGGCGTGGAGACTCACTGAGGTGAGCCGTTTACAAAGTCCAGGACGCAAGAGACGATCCACAGATGAAGGCTCCTCTTATCTTCCCACAGTCGTTGGTGACTTTGTGAGCTGAGCATTCATCACCTACACCTGAGGAACCTGAAGGAGAGAGACGCCTGGAAAGTTGCTCAAGGCTGAGTTTCTCATACCCATGAAGACAAAGCAGGGCCCGTGTGTCCCTGGCTCGCTCACTTTTGCTTCCTCTACGTTTATTTTAGCGGCACTGACTCATGGACGCGAATTTGGGCAAACTCCGGGAGAGAGCGGAGGACAGGGGAGCCTGGGGTGCTGCGGCCCATGGGGTCCCAGAGAGGCGGACGCAACTTAGCGACTAAACAGCGGCATTTTAATTTTGCTCCTTCTACAATTTTGCATTGCTTCCAGGGATGAGGAGAGGCCTGGACTCTATTCTATCAGCAACAGGATCCGACCCCTCGGCTACAGAGGAAAGAGAAGCTGGCAGCTGGTCCCAGCTCTCAAGCTTGTCAGTATCTGGCTTGTCCACTGCAGAGCTGGCCGGGGGTTGTAGACAGTGACTGGGGGCTCCTGCTGCTGGTGTCCTAGGAGCGGGGCACTCTTCTCCTGACAGCATCAGCTAGAGGCAGATTGAGAAACGCTGCGGCTTGTCAGGAGCTTGATTCTCCAGTGTGCGCCATTCTCCTCTGTTCCCACAGATGCATGTAAACCTGGGGCAGCTCTCATCTTCGGGAAGGAGTCTCTGGGCCAAAAGTAAGTAGAGTCTGATGCCAGATGACCTCCCTGGAACAGCATCTAAGTAGTTCCAGTCTACAGAGTCATAGTTTACACTCTGACACATACTTGGTTGTGATGGTTTCACCTGTGAGTGTGCCTCTGAGAATGGCTGAATTTTGCATTATACCTTCTGACCACAGAGAAGAGAAAGTGTAATTCTACTGTGTCTTCAGAGAAGTTATTAACAATCTTATTGTTGCAAGCATCATTCATGATACTTCAGACAAGAGCTCGTATCGATAGACAAATTCAGTGCCCAGCACTGGTTGAAATGGCCTCTAGGCTCACCACTTAAACTCTGTGTGCCTTAGGCGCACCACCAAAATAAACAGACAGGAAAAAATGATTACAGGCGCATCAGATAGGTGGTGGGATTGAGATACAGAAGTCAGAAATCACTGAGGCCATCTGGACAGAGAAACGCCACCTGCAGCTGCCGTGAGCAGCCTGTCTGGGTCCCCTCCCCGCCATGACGTCTTCTCTTCACCTGAGTAGACCGCCAGCCATCCAAACACAGACTGACAACGGCCTGAGTTAGCAGCGTGGACCGTCCACCCATTCAAGGTCAAGGCTGCCAGTGTTTCTTCTGACTCCATTCGCAACTTAGAAAAAAAATGATCCTTTTTGCAACACTTCTTTTTAAAAATTCATCGAGTACTAAAATGTCTCCACGCTTCACTGTTTGTAAGAAAAGCAGCAGTGACGCATTGATTCTGGAATTGACAAAAGGAGAGAGAGGCCACATTTCAGAAATAAGGCATTCCAGCAAGAGGAAGACGTCTCACACAGTTGTGAGCGCAGTTTTGGAAACACAAGAGGCATTTGGAGTGCACATGGAGCCAGCTCCTGTGTTATAAGAGAATGTGACGGGCTCGTTTATAAAGCAGGGAGAAATCTGAGGCCCCCTTATCAGAGGCAGCGAGCTTCCATGCCCCACATCCAGCAGCGTTTTGGGCATCTCTCTGCTAAACGCCAGAGAATAGGAAGCGTTTCCGCACCACCAAAGCAGGGCTCAGCACTTCTGGGAACAAGCTTGTTGGTTTGATGTCAATGTACAGAAGAACATTTGATGAGCCTGCTCTGAAGCATCCGAGAATTCTACAGAAGTTATGAAAGGGACCAAAAGAGCCCATTTCCCCGAGCACTCACCCCTTCACACCCACCGTTACTATTCTCTAGAGATGACCCAGATATTGAACACAGTTCCAAGGCCCTTGGAGTGAAGAGAAATGTTGACACGAAGACACCTTTTTCTGTCCAATATCACTGAACTCATAGTTTAAGAAAGCTCATCCAACTCCACTCATGAAGAAAAAACCTTCAAAATGGAAAATTTATGATTTAGTGTTTGATTGATTTTCTGAGATCAAACGTGATTATTCTGAGATCACAGATCAGCTCCCCAGTGAGCAGATTGGGTCCAGAACCCAGGCGTTTAGTTTCAAAGCCCATCTTCCCCCTGGTTTGCTCTCCTCCCCACGCCCCACCTAGGCACACCAGGAGCATGGGACACACTGACCACTCTGTGCTAAGATGAATCAAGCTTTCTTTTCTTACAGTTGTCACGATCAGCCAATGTCCATTTCCTAATTTCTCTGCAAGCCTCCTGATCTAGAAAGTCCAGCCCTTGGTTGTCCTGGCAACAGTGTCTGTCTGAAGAGGTGCTCCCAGGCATGGAAGCTTCATTTCATAAACCACCTGATAGGACACTTTCTAGAAGAGCAGCACTTGCCAGAGTCCCCAGAGTGAGGCACACAAGCGTCTGCTCTGGGGCGACGTGCAAGGGGCGTGAAGGGCTGAGAGCCAGGACCCCGGAACAACCTGCAGGTCTCAGGCTTCCCCCGTCCACCCTCTGGGCAGTGGCCAAGGGGTCCCTGAGGAAGATGCCTCCTGAACCCTCAGGCCTTGCTGAACCCGAGGGAGGAAATCCTTTCTCTGGACCTCCACTTCCTTCCCGTTACCTGAGGTGTCTGATTTAGACCTCCCATCCCCGGGGTCAGCAGGGCCTCACTCCTGTAAGTCTTCCAACAGGGGCGCCAGGGAGGCAAGAGGGGGACGGAGACATTGCCTGCGCAATCGGTGTTTCCCGGGCTTCGTCACTTCAAGACGCTGTGACGGACTCTCAGGACACAGATAGGAGACCAGAGCTGAGCACGCGGAGAGTAAACGCCCAGAGGCTCCTCCGCATCCAGCCAGGGAGCCTCACGTGGGGCCGGATGGAAACGGACGCCTTCAGAGAGACCCTGAGGCGCCCCGAGGCCGGGCCCATCTCCCATCTGAGGAGGTGAGGGGCCTGAGGTGCAGCCACCCCAGCCCCTCGGCGTGAGATTTAACCCCCACTGTCTTGCCCCTCGGAAGTGAGGATGCTGCCCACAGATTCCTTGGGGACAGAGTTTGGGGACCTTTATCCAGGGCACTGCAGAAGGACAAGCACCCAGGCCCCTGTTTCTGCAGGGGTGGAGGGGGCTAGCAGACAGAAGGGAAGCCGTGCTGGGGGCATCTGGGGGTGTCTTTGGGCCTCAGCTGGGGCAAGTCGGGCAGGGCCGCTGTGTTGGACTCCATGAAGCAGGGCCCTGCCCAGGTTCACAACACCAGGAAATTGCAGAGCTGGGTTCCTTTGGGCCCGAAGCCGGGACCTGGGGGCTTCAGCTGGCCAGCCGAATTAGTGGGCAACTGAAGTGCCTTTTGTTTGTGTTTCATTTGTTAAAAACAAAGGAAAATTCACAAACCGCTAGTATTATGAGACCGACCTGGGCCCTGGATGTGCAGAGAGGCACCAGCCCCAGAGATGAGCTCCAATCGGCCACAACAAGGACACGGGCCTCCCAAGTTCACTCTCAGGATGGTAGCGCAGCTCTGGTGGGAACTCAGGTTACCTGGCTGAACCGGAGCCCAGGCTGGTCCCAGAGACGGTGCGACGCAGGCTGCTCCTATGGCCTCTGAGACAGCGCCCCCCAACACTATCGCAATTGGGCTGGGAGCCTGTCGCGGGTGGGGCAGAGATGTGGTGAGCAGCCAACTGGCCTTGGCTGGGAAACTGAAATATCAGTCACTCCGCTGACTGCCAGCCTGTCCCCAGGTGCATTCCTTGACAGTGCCTGTTCTCACGAGGCCCGAGCACTCCAGGCTGGCTGGAACCCAGTGCAGATGCACCAGCAGGCCCCCAGAGGGGCTTTTCCTGCTGCTCTGGGCGGGGAGCGCGTGTGCATTTCTGCCCCCACTCAGCATCTCCCAGGAGGTGCTCACCTCCTAAGAATGACGCTACCCACTGAGCAATCCAGAGCGAGTAACAGAAAATGGTTAATAAAACGCATGCCAGGTAAAAGAAAGCAAATTAGAGGCGGCTGTCTGAGCTGGGAGGGCTTCTCTGGCTTCAGGAAAAATAGAACAAGATGGTGATTTTTTCTCGGCCCAAAGGACGTCATACCCAGAGCACCACCAGCTTTCCTGTTCTAACAAGTGTCTCCTGGACACCTTTTTAATAGTCCGATTCTCATGCTGACAAGCCACCAGTGCCAGTCTGTAGATAGGTTCTCCATTTCTTTGAACAGACTTTAAAATGCTAATGTGCCCTCACACCGGTGGGTTGGGAGTACAATTGATATCATTTTTCTACCATAAGCACAGTTTGGGGGTTCTCACTTTGAATGGCTCAAGAAGCTGTGTGTTAACGATGTGTCACTTAGGAGGTGTGGTCGCTACAAGCCAGCAGGCAGAGCTGGGGCCTGGCCCTTCCCAACCAGGTGAAAGGCTTGGTGAACAAATGGGCAACGGTCTTTTTTCTGAACCAGAGAAGGGGCAAGGGAAGACACAAGGAGGCTAAGAACCGGGAATTTTGTCGGTTAAAACTCTTTCTCAAACTTGCAAGCTGAAAAGGTTTTTCTGAAGAGTTCCAAGCATGTTTTTGCAAGACATTAAAAAAGGAGAAAGGTTAAGTCTAAATATTGTAGACTGGCCCAATATTCCCTGAACTCAATGCATTGCTTGTGGTATTTTTGAAAAAAGAAAGGAATTTTGCTTTGAAAATGTCATACTCCGAAGAAGCTTTTGGAAGTTATCTGTAGGGGAGTTGACTCCTATTCGGTTGACTGGATGATCTGAGTCTTCCCTTAAAGATATTTCAAACTGTTCCAGTTTCTCTCCGGTTTTTTGTTTGTTTGTTTGTTTGTTTTCTTCCAAACAATAGTTCAGTTCAGTTCAGTTCAGTTCAGTCGCTCAGTCATGTTCGACTCTTTGCGACCCCATGAATTGCAGCACACCAGGCCTCCCTGTCCATAAGTCCATCAAGTCAGTAATGCCATCCAGCCATCTCATCCTCTGTCGTCCCCTTCTCCTCCTGCCCCCAATTCCTCCCAGCATCAGAGTCTTTTCCAGTGAGTCAGCTCTTTGCATGAGGTGGCCAAAGTACTGGAGTTTCAGCTTTAGCATCATTCCTTCCAAAGAAGACCCAGGACTGATCTCCTTCAGGATGGACTGGTTGGATCTCCTTGCAGTCCAAGGGACTCTCAAGAGTCTTCTCCAACACCACAGTTCAAAAGCATCAATTTTTTGGTGCTCAGCCTTCTTCACAGTCCAACTCTCACATCCATACATGACCACAGGAAAAACCATAGCCTTGACTAGACAGACCTTAGTCGGCAAAGTGATGTCTCTGCTTTTGAATATGCTATCTAGGTTGGTCATAAGTTTTCTTCCAAGGAGTAAGCGTCTTTTAACTTCATGGCTGCAGTCACCATCTGCAGTGATTTTGGAGCCCAAATAAATAAAGCCTGACACTGCTTCCCCTGTTTCCCCATCTATTTCCCATGGAGTGATGGGACCGGATGCCATGATCTTCGTTTCCTGAATGTTGAGCTTTAAGCCAACTTTTTCTTCACTCTCCACTGTCACTTTCATCAAGAGTGAAATAGAAGACCTACCAGTGAATCAGGCTGGCAGGGAAGATATCTTCATATAAATGGAGAAATNGTGATGGGACCGGATGCCATGATCTTCGTTTCCTGAATGTTGAGCTTTAAGCCAACTTTTTCTTCACTCTCCACTGTCACTTTCATCAAGAGTGAAATAGAAGACCTACCAGTGAATCAGGCTGGCAGGGAAGATATCTTCATATAAATGGAGAAATAATAATTATAAAAATGTTAAGACACTAAGGCTCATGCCAGATCATCTCCTCTAAAGATCTGCCCATGAAGCTTCTGACGAGGAGCCAGCCTTAGGGTGACTTGGAGCTTGAGGGAAGGGTTGCCATCAACGACTGTCCTTGACAAGGCGCTCTGTGTCTCTCTATTCTTCCTCCTCAAATGGCCCGGCTCCCTCCCACCCTTGGCGGGTGCTCAGAGAAGAGAGGACAGACTGTTGTGTCCCCCTTTGTTTCGTTGGCGTCAGGGACACTCCTGGCACCCAGGCCTGCGAGCTCCTGCAGTTCTAACGGGGAGCCTGCCAGAAGCGGAAGGAAGCAACCTGCCGAAGCTCCCAGGCTTTTGCTGAGGGAGGGAGACAGCTGCATGTGTGAGGGGCTGATGTGGCGGCTTCGATTGTGAGCACAGACAGGACCGCCACCCCCTGCACTGCCTCCTCCAGAGCGCGGGCGGCTCCCTGCTCTCCAGGCGGAGCGCGATGCTCGGAGTCTGGCTGGGGACTGTGGATGATCTGGTCTAACTCTTCGCTTTAGACCAGAAGAAACTAAGAGACCGAGGATTTCACAGGGCTGGCCAGCGGTCCGTGCGAATGGGCTGCTCGGATAGCCCTGACGCAAGGCGGGCACGGAGACGCGAGGGCTGCTTCCAGAGCTGCCCACAGGACCCACGAGTTCGGAACCTGAATGGACGCGGAGGGCCGTGCTGACGTCGCTGTCGTCAGGGTCTGAGCGCTCTCGGACACGGGTATCTGTGTGGGGCCCGCAACCCAGCCCTGCTGTCAAGGAGGACCGGTCCCCCACGTGCCCCGAGCACAGCACCCTTGCACACTGTGGGTATTCAGTGAGGGCTCGTGGAAACATGCGCAGGGCCTCATGAGGTCAGCTGCACGCCGGCCCCTCCCTAGAGCAAAGGCAGGTGAGGGACAGTGGGCAGAGGTCCTGTAACGTGAGTCCATTTCCCTCTGACCTCCTCTGCTGTCGTCCTGGTGGGAAGGGATACCCTCCACAATCTGATCTGGCATCACAGCAGCGACTCTGATCTCTCGGCCCAGCCCATTTTCCCCGCAGTCGCCCTGGTCCGTCGTGCATTCGTGATGGGCCGTGGAGCGCGGATAGGATGACCTGAGTGGGTGGGAGCGGCGGGAGTATCACGAGTGCTGGTGAGCAGAGCCATCCCACGGCCAGGCTCCACCGGGCGGGGGGCAGCGGCCTTCTGCCAGCAGCTTGAGAGCCTGGCATCGCCCCTCCGTCTCCTCTCCGCAGCTCCCAGGGCCAAGGGGCTCCACCCTCCGAACCCGCCCCACTGTCCTTCGGCCTGATGGCAGCAGTGTCTGATAGGAGCGGGTTGCGCTCCCAGGCCTGACTAGTAGGTGCCCCTGTTTAGCACGCGGTGGCCCAGCCTGGCTCCCACAGCTGCCTGGCCTTGGATACGCCCGCCTGCGTAGACTTGGCAGCCCCGCCAGGTCGAGCTTGGCACAGCAGAGGCCCCATAGCCCTCCGTGCCCTGCCCCTCTCCTGGCAGCGGGCCGAGTGTGCCCACGACAACCCAAAACAGCTCATCTTACTGCCAACGGCGCACCAGGACCGGGGGTGCAGAGGGGACCAGGCCCTGCCCTCGGGAAACTTCAGTCTTGGGGCCACAGGACCCCGTCTGTTCTCATCCGGGTCTCTGCACACAGAACATTACTGGAAGACAACCAGCGGGCATATCAAGTGTGGCTACAACGCCCCAAAACACAGCCTCCGATAGTCACTGAGGCCTGTCTCTGCTTTGAGGCCAGAGGCACGTCGAAGCTTATTTAGAAGAACGCGACCTCCAGCAAGGCCACCTCCAACAGGGCCTGCTCCTGGCACCTACTCTCATCACGGCGCAGCTGGCCGCTCCTGAAAGCTGCTTGAAAGAAAGGCCCTTGGCTTGACTCCCTCCGCAGCTTGTGGAGAATGCCCTGGGTGAATCCATGTTTAACTTCACTTGGTAATGAACGTCCATTTCTCTCCTGCTCTGAAATGTTCGTCACATTAATAAAATAGCAAGGTATAAAAGG
>SJYB01006054.1:0-30860 GCA_006408585.1 Antidorcas marsupialis
TCCTTTATTGAGCCCATCTTTGCATGAAATGTTCCCTTGTTATCTCTAATTTTCTTGACGAGATCTCTAGTCTTTTCCATTCTGTTCTTTTCCTCTATTTCTTTGCATTGATCACTGAAGGAGGCTTTCTTATCTCTTCTTGTTATTCTTTGGAACTCTGCATTCAGATGCTTTTATCTTTCCTTTTCTCCTTCGCTTTTCACTTCTCTTCTTTTCATAGCTATTTGTAAGGCCTCCTCAGACAGCCATTTTGCTTTTTTGCATTTCTTTTCCATGGGGATGGTCTTGATCCCTGTCTACTGTACAATGTCATGAACTTTCATCCATAGTTCATCAGGCACTTTATCTATCAGATCTAGACCCTTAAATCTATTTCTCACTTCCACTGTATAATCATAAGGGATTTGATTTAGGTCATACTTGAATGGTCTAGCGGTTTTTCCCTACTTTCTTCAATTTCAGTCTGAATTTGGCAATAAGGAGTTCATGATCTGAACCACAGTCAGCCCCTGGTCTTGTTTTTGTTGACTGTATAGAGCTTCTCCATCTTTGGCTGCATAGAATATAATCAATCTGATTTCGGTGTTGACCATCTGGTGATGTCCCTGTGTGGAGTCTTCTCTTGTGTTGTTGGAAGAGGGTGTTTGCTATAACCAGTGCATTTTCTTGGCAAAACTCTATTAGTCTTTGTAGGTAATTTTTTTTTGAGTTGGGTTTTATTGCCATTGATCTTTTATTTATTTAGTTGGAGGATAATGCTTAACAGTTTGTGTTGGTTTCTGCCATACAACAACGTGAATCAGTCATAACTATATCTATCTATCTATCTAGATATATCTATATATTCCCCCCACCTTGAGCCTCCCTCCTACTCCCATAGGTGAGTTTATTTGTACCATTATTTTTAGATTCCACATGTAAGTGATATCAACCTGTGCTTTCCTGTCATTTTCCCATATTACAAAGTTTGGAAATGATTCCCAGTTTTCTCACTAAATAGTACGTTGTCAGCCTTGTCAAGGAGATAACATTTGCCAGTGTATATTCGAGGGAAAGCACAATCACTGTAAGTTTCATTAATCCCCAAGCCCTGAAGAGGGGAGTTAAGGAAATCTAGTGACAAGAGGTTAGACTGGGACACATCCTCACTCTTCCTTCTCCTAATGATCATTTTCCCAGTGTGAGTTGCTACCATTTTCAAAGAACAAGGGCCGTATTTTTTTCTGCTTTTCCAGCAGCCTGATTTGAGCGTGATGTCTCAGCTACGAGGTTCAGGCTGGTGCTAATGAGGCCAAGGTCACGAGCTTGATCCCTATCTAGGGCAATTAGTTAATCGCAAAAGAAAACTCAGGCCACACCTTCCGCCCCAGGCAGTGAGGCCGCAATCCCTGACACAGGCGCAAGGGGCCACCTTGCAGAAATAACAGACGTGCGGCTTATGTGCTGACCTTTTGTTCCCCAGCCTTTGGCAAACCTCACTAGTTGACTGGACTGTCTCTTTTTTTCACTGAGCTCAGAGTGAACCTCAGAATTCTTCTCCACACAGTGATCTAGACTGGGGATCAGCAAGTTAGGGCCTCTGGGGCTAGATCTGGCCCCCTGCATATTTTTATAAATACAGTTTTATTAGAATGCAGCCCCTTTCACTAGTTTATTCTTTCATTTCTTAAACTTTTTGGCTGTACCGCACAACATGTGGGACTCTTAGTTCTCTGGTCAGGGATTCGAACTGTGCCCTCTGCACTGGAAGTGTGGAGCCGTAACCACTGGAGCTGAATGCTCGTGGCAGAGACTGTGCTGCTTACTTACAAAGCTGAAAATATTTATTATCTAGCCTTGCACAGGACAAGCTTGCTGGCCCTTACTCTAGGTGGTCACTGAATCAAGAAGAGTTGGCATGTATCTGCTCTTTATCCCTGAACTTGGAAATGGTTATTCACATTACAAGGGCTTCCGTAATGGCTCATCAGGGAAAGAATCCGCCTGCCAATGCAGGAGACACAGGAGGCAGGAGACAGGGTTCGATCCCTGGGTGGAGAAGATCCCCTGGAAGAGGAAATAGCAACCGACTCCAGCATTCCTGCCGGAGAAATCCCATGGACGGAGGAGCCTGGCGGGCTACAGCCCGTGAGGTCACAGGGAGTTGGACGCGCCTGACGAAGCATGCGAGTGTCCACAGCGCGAAAGGACCCTTTCAGTGAGCGAAGGGCTGCATCTCGCAGACAGGAACGTCCTCAATGTACTTCTTATTCATTTGGAAATACATTCTACTGTATATTCCTTGTTTAATTTATTTTTAGCAGTGAGAGTGATAGGAGAAGCTGGGAAACTTTAGATCAGTACTTTAAGGGCCACGATTTCTAAAAGAAATGAAAGCTCTTTGAAGTTTTACTGTGAGTTTGACTAACAGTAAACTTTCTAATATTTAATTAAGAAAAGGGAATGTCTATTGACAAAAATATAAAAGCATGTGTCCTACTGAAGAAAAACAAGCTTCTTATTTTGTGCATCAAAAGGATAGCAGCTGTCGTTTCTCAGGATTTTACCGTATCTGTTTAATGTCCCTTTCCTGCTCCCCGTGAACCTGAAGCTCTGTGTGACTGTAGAGACCCCATTCATTTTCTTCACTAGGCCTTTCGGAAGGCTTATTTGACATGACATTACGCGCTCACTCTCTGTTTAATGGGGAGGGTCTCACAGGCCCTGGTTTAGCAGCCCAGGACAGAGAGCAGCAGTCATCTAAACAGAATCCAGAAGTGTTTTTTTCTTCTGAAGGAAAGAAGTGCGTCCAGCAGTGTGCTCTGGATTGTGGAGTCTCTGGTTTGATTTTCAGATGGGCTGGAAGCGAATTAGGTTACAAGCAGAAAAATGGCACAGAAAGGGGAAGAGGTCAGGAAAACTAAGAAAGTTGCTTTGTCCACCTGTGAACAACCATTAGCTCTTGGCCTTGATGGAAGTCTCAGTTGCCCCCAAACCCTTTTTTGTTTGGTTTATTTTTAATGTTTAGTATGTATTTATAAATGTATTTATTTACTTACAATTTTGTACATTTTTGAATGCATGATATCTTTTTCCTGTAAAACATTTTAAATAATAGAATATAAGCTTATGTGTTTTTTAATTTTTTATTGGCATCTAGCTGCTTTATGGTGGTGTGCTCGCTGCTGCTGTGCACAGAATGTGTCAGCCACGCACACATCCCCCCTGTTCCCTAGGGGTTCCCTTCCCCTTCAGGGCACCGTGGAGCCTGGTGCTGTTCCCTGTGCTGTATGGGAGGTTTCTCATCAGCTGTCTGCTTTATGCACAGCAGTGTACGTGTGTCAACTCCGATCTCCCAATGCATCCGACCCCTTTTTCCCCAGCTTGCTGTCCACACATTTACTCTCTACGTCTGTGTCTCTACAGTGCTCTGCAAGTAGGTTCATCTGCACTGTTTTCCTAGACTCCACATGTGCGTGTTAATAGGCCGTATTTGCTTTTCCCTTGCCCCCAGATCCTTTTTAATAAATATTTTGTATCTATGAAGAAGGCATTCTTTTTTCCTCTGTAACACTGCTCTGCATTTCCTGAGGAAGCAGCCCCTTCTCCGCTAAGAGAAGCTCTGTCCCTTCCTCACTGGGTGGACACAGTGAGCCAGAACTGGGCAGTTAGGGGTGATAACACTCCTCCCACATGGTGACGGGCCGCCAGGGAGACGCAGGATCCACACTGGCCTGTCCAGTGAGTGTCACAGGGCTTGTGATGGAGACGCGCAGGACAGCATGTCTTCTGTCATCTTTAACTTGGGATGGCTGAAGTTCTGTGGCAACTGGGAACCACAGAATGAGCTTGAGGATGAAACCAGTGCAGTGGAAGGCAGCACTGAAAGGGAGAGAGAGAGACCAAGTCCTGGTGACGTCACGGGAGTCCTTGGCACAGCCAGGCCTGCAGCTGTTTCTTCAGTTCCGAAACACGTTGTGTTTCTTGCTTAATACAGTTTGGCCTGGGATTTCTGTCAGTTACAATGAATAGCAATGCTAAATTCTCTAAGCAAAGATGGATAGCTCTGTAAAAGTCATAATCCTAGAAAATAACTCCTCTTCACCTTAGATCCAGAGAAGGTGATGGCACCCCACTCCAGATACTCTTGCCTGGAAAATCCCATGGACTGAGGAGCCTGGTGGGCTGCAGTCCATGGGGTCGCTGAGTCAGACACGACTGAATGACTTCACTTTCACTTTTCACTTTCATGCATTGGAGAAGGAAATGGCAGCCCACTCCAGTGTTCTTGCTGGAGAATCCCAGGGATGGCAGAGCCCAATGGGCTGCCGTCTTTGGGTCGTACAGAGTCGGACACGACTGAAGCGACTCAGCAGCAGCAGCAGCAGCACCTTAGATCTGCACTCTCTACTGAGTTTCCAAACTATTTGTGTTCAGGTCATCAGCCCTGTGGTTTCCCTTGCCAAGAGATTACACTGAAAAGGATGTGGAAATCCAATACACTAATCAACACAATATAGTTTTTTAACTTGCTGGCGGTTTTCTGTGGATCATTACATTCCCCCAACATGGAACTTCTTAAATAGCCTTGAATACAGTCGCTATTTCCGTGGCATCCAGATCCCTGAGGCCTCGAGCAGAACCTGTGCTGGCCCCAGGAGATTGCCCCCCTCCCTCTGGCTTCACTCTGTAGACCAGGTGGCCTGCTGCGCTGAACTGAGTGACTTCCACACAGCCGCGCGCGTGTGTGTGCGCGCCGATGTGCAGACTCTCCGTTTCCCCCTTCTCCTTCTCGGCTGGCTTGGCGGTTGATCAGAAAGAGCTTCGCTACAGTTGCCAGCACCAGAGTCAGCACTGCCATCCCACTAGGCTGCTCAGGAGGGTGCCTCGTTTAGAGAAGTCGTTGCTGTTTGGGGTCTTGGGAAAGCCTGAGAGATAGATGATAAGGATGAACTGCTTCTGTGCTCACTTGGGAAATTGTACCATGTTCCCGTACCTACAGGGCTGCAGGGATGCTGGGGAGGACTACACCTCACGACTGCCTCCAGAGCAGTACCACTGACCACTTTAGACCAGAGTTCCATAAGAAATGCCTTGCCCGGCTTTGTTGTTGCCCAGTGGCTAAGTCTCAGGATTCTCCAGGCAAGAGCACTGCAGTGGGTTCCCATTTCCTCCTCCAGGGGATCTCCCCGACCCAGGGATGGAACCCGAGTCTCCCATATTGGCGGGCGGGTTCCTTATCACAGCCACCTGGGAAGCTCACCGTGTCCCAGCAGAAGCCTGCACTCCTCCTCCGTGTTAAGCCTTTGCATTAGGTGGTTGGAGACGGTGATCAGGAAAGACAGGAGGAACCTCTTACAGTGCCTCTCAAACTCCGAACTCCACACTCCCTCCAGTCCTCCTGTCATCTCTTGGTATCCTGTGAGACCTTGTCCATCAGCGCTGTGGCACCTTTCTGATGTTTTCATCAGCCAGACACTTGCTCTGGCAGCATTTTAGTGGACCACTCTTCCCACACGCCTTCCACGTGGTCCCTGGATGACGCCTGAGGGGTGGCCACGTGATCAGCTCCTGACCAGTCAGCACGTTTTATCTCCTTGGTCATGGGGATTGTTTTAAGCATAGCTACAAGTCCCAAATCAGCCTGCTGTAATAAACCCAGCACCTCTCCTGCGATCACTGGGAAGGAAATTCACGCTTCGACAGCAGCATCAGCGGCTTCCCTGATGGCTCAGCGAGTAGAGGGTCTGCCTGCAGCGCAGGAGGCACGGGAGACGCTGCCTCGACCCCTGGGCTGCAAAGATCCCCTGGAGGAGAAAATGGCGACCCATTCCAGTGTTCTTGCCTGAAAAATCTCACGGACAGAGAAACTTGGCAAGCTACAGTCCAAAGGGTCATGAAGAGTGGCACATGAGAGCACGCACCCGTGGACGGAGCTGTACACGCGCGGAGCCCCTGTGGGCTGGCCTGCTGCCAGCAGGAGACACAGGAGAACTGAGCCAGTGCAAACGGAAGCCAAACCGAGAGACAGAGAGCCTAGGTCCTGCGGGAGTGTTTTGGACCCCTGGGTCTAGCTGTTCCTGAAGTCAGATCATCACCCTAGATTTCTCAGGTCAGTGAGTCAATAAATAACATTGTTTTTCCCCTTAAACTGGCCTGAATTGGATTTTTGTCACTTGTGGCAAAAAGAGCCCTGAGTTATACAAACAATCAGAGAACCAAGCTTTATTTGCTAGGGTCTTTCACCTGTGTCCAGCATCAAGAAGTCAGCAAATGAAATACTCAGGATTACATAGTAGGAACCAGAGGGAATGTGAAAAGCAATTTAACACAACAGGAGTGGAATAATTCCATGAAGGTGGCTCCATTTAATAGGTAAGGGGATTCAGGCAGAGTGCTTTAAATCACTTGCTTCTAGAGCAGCTGGTAATCTAAGAATAACTGTGGGCCTCAGCACAAACAGATTCCTCCCAAAGACACCTTACACTCAGATCTCCACTGCAAATCTATGGAAGTGAATGCTTCACTGATGGGGCTTTTCAGTTCTTTTAGTAGTTCGAGTGACATTTTTCTGTTGGAGTTACATCTCAAATGGTCTTCAACAGCCTCCCCCAAGGGGCTGAGAGCTCCTCTAAGGTAGGGGACACACCTTGCTCAACTTGGCCTGCCAGCTGCACACTCAGGGCCGCTTGCTAATGACGGAGAGTGAGAGGCTGAGCGCTCTCAGTATTGATGGAGAGCTGAGTTCGGTGCCCTCCTTCGCCACACATGGGCCATGCAGTCTTGGATGAGCCGATGGATCGGAGCTTCAGTTTCTTTCTCTGTGAGACGCAGGTGCTATTAGTACAGCCTTCATTTCTGCTGTTGCTCAGTCACTAAGTCGTATCTGACCCTTTGCAACCCATGGACTGCAGCACGCCAGGCCTCCCCGTCCTCCACTGTCTCCCAGAGTTTGCTCAAACTCATGTCCACTGAGTCAGTGATGCCGTCCAACCATCTCATCCTCTGTCATCCCCTTCTCCTTTTGCCTTCAGTCTTTTCCAGCATCAGGATGTTCTCCAACGAGTCTGCTCTTTGTATCAGGTGGCCAAAGTTTTGGAGCCTCCGCTTTAGCATCAGTCCTTCCAACGAATATTCAGGACCGATTTCTTTTAGGATGGACTGGTTGGATCTCCTTGCAGTCCAAGGGACTCTCAAAAATCTTCTCCAACACTGCAATTTGAAAACATCAATTCTTCAGTGTCAAGCCTTCTCTATGGTCCAATTCTCACATCTGTACATGACTACTGGAAGCCATAGCTTTGACTATATGGGCCCTTGTCAGCAAAGTGATGTCTCTGCTTTTAATATCCTGTCTAAGTTTGCCATAGCTTTCCTTCCAAGGAGAAAGCATCTTTCCTTTTCACGGCGGCAGTCACCGTCTGCAGTGATGTTGGAGCCCAAGAAAGTGAAACCTGTCACAGCTTCCTCTCTCCCCCTTCTATTTGCCATGAAGTCATGGTTGGTGATAAGGGTTAATAAGATGGTTTATCCCCTTTTTTAAATATTTTTTTTTGGTGTGTGCCATTTTCAAAGTCTTTCTTGAACGTGTTGTGGCGTTGCTTCTATTTTATGTTTTGGTGTGATGCAAGTGTGATCCTAGCCCCCTGACCAGGGGTCAAATGCTGACCCCCCGCTGGTACCACTGGGCTGCCTGGGAAGTCCCACGATGATTTCTGCTCTCAGTCACAGGAGTGACGCACATTCAAGTTCTCAAGCTGAGTCTTGCATGGAGGATGCTCAATAAATGAACAGGAAAACCTCCTTTGATGACTTTTGGGATCCCATCCACATCTTTGACTTCACCTCTAGCATCTTTTACACTTTGTCTCCACCTTTTCAGACAATAATAACAATAATATGCATTATTATCAGGATGGCTTCACTTAACTGAATTCTTCCTCTTTCCCAGACACTGCAGGGCAGTCATATGGGTTCTGTCTTACCAGGCAAACTTGACAAATGAGGAAACAGAGTCTCAGAGAATGTGAAGATTCCCTGAGGTCATCCAGCCAGGCAGTGGCAGAAGTGGGCATCAGTCCTATATCTCTCTGATTTGAAAGGGGGTGACTTTTCCATGATGCAAGCTTTACACTCAAAATATAACCCATCACCTGGGAAAGTGTTAGGAATGTAAAATTTCAGGCTCCAACACAGACCTGAATTTGTTGTTGTTTAGTCACTAAGCCAGGTCTGACCTCAGAGACTGTAGCACACCAGGCTCCTCTGTCCTCCAGGACCTCCCAGAGTTCATTCAGATTCATGTCCATGGAGTCGGTGATGCCATCCAGCCATCTCATCCTCTGTTGCCCCCTTCTCCTCCTGCCTTCAATCTTTCCCAGCATCAGGGTCTTTTCCAGTGAGTTGTTTCTTCACATCAGGTGGCCAGTGTATTGTAGCTTCAGCTTCAGCGTCAGTTCTTCCAATGAATATTCAGGGTTGATTTTCTTTAGGATGGACTGGCTTGACCCCCTTGCAGTCCAAGGGACTCTCAAGAGTCTTCTCCAGCACTCAACTAGAGTTTGTGTTTAAACAAGTCTCCTCCCCTCTCCTCCACGGGGATTCCTGTGCACAGTACCTTGTGAAACCCTTTGCTGCCTGACCTTTCAACTCTGCGCGAAAGTACCGTCAAAATGTAGAGATTGTCAGCATCGCTTTCCACTATGACTTGGGAGTTTCTTGACTGTTTCCCAGTGTTTTCAAATGACAGTGGGACTCTGCTTAGAAACGTAGATCTAACGGTTCCTTCCCCGTGGCCAGCACTTCTTGATCCCCCAGAAGCTCCTCTTCTAATCATTTTCTTAAATGTTGCTCTGTGGGTGCTTGTCAGTTACCATCTGATTGATGAAGTGGATTGAAAAATATTGAAAAATGGGATTTTTGACCCATTCTGTGGCTGATCTGGTTCCAACACAGAAACGTGGTTTATGGGTCAAAATTCTTGACAGGTTCAGACTTACTTTAATAATGTGAGATTTGAGGCTATTGATTGACTCTAAGTCCCCACGAATATAAAAGTTTTTTCTCTGGAAAACTCCATACCAATTGGAAATGCTCAGATGAAGGTGGAGGGAAGCCCTTGATTTATGGGAACCGCTTCTCTTTCCTACGCTCCTATTATTTTTTACTGTTGGACGTTTTAAAGAGTATTTGTGGCTTCTAGGCTCCTTACACTGCACAGCCTGTCCCTCAAGGTTTTTAGCTGAACTAAGTAAAAAAGATAAATAAAGAGTCATGTGAAGTGTTGCCTCTTAGCGAGAAGCTTCTGTCTGCCGAGGGCACGTCCGTGTTGGGGGGGGATGGGGCAGCGGGGTGAGCTTTGTGTCAAGGGCATGGCCCTACTTCCCCTGCTCCTTACCAGCTGGGCACAACTGGACAGATGACATCGCCTGGTCTTGCCTCTGTCTCCCTAAACATAAAATGAACCAGATGATACCACCTGCCTCTTAGAGTTGATGAGATCAAAAGCGTCACGAAACCTGTGCGCACTTGCACAGGCGCTAAGCGAGCAGCAGCCCCGAGGCCCGTCTCGCCGCCTCGCTGCTGGAGCCTCCGGAGTCTGCTCAGCTCCGCCTGCAGCGATGCCTTTCTGTGCTGTGCCTGTTCTGAATCTCAGGGACAGAAAGCTGGCGGTAGCTCCCAAACATACCAGCCACATTGCAGAGCAGTTAAGAACGATTTAAGTCACGACTGTCTGGATTCAAACCCTGTTTCCACCACTTATCAACAAGCTTTCCAATTGCTGTGCTTGCTGTCTTCCCAGGGTTACTGCAAGGACCATCCAAAAACGCGGGTGAAGCCCATAAACATCATGCTGCAGGTAGCGTCAACTCAATAAAGGCCAGCCATCACCTTCACTGCTGTTTTTGTTATTAATTACATCCCTTTATAAAATTTTGATCATAGCCAGACTCCCGCTCTCACACCCCATCAGTTCTTATTGAATACAAAGTTAAAAGAAATGCCAAAAAAATTTACTGGCAAGGGCGTAAAGATGATAAATGAAAAGCAAGGCTCAGGGAATGTCTCACATTTTAATATTTTTGTGGATTAATTTTTAGTTAACTTTGGGTTGGAACACGGTACTGATAGCAACAACAACAACAAAAACAGAAAATGATAAAGGCCCGCCAACCAAGAAGATGCAAGAGGAAATGAAGGATGCAACGGAGCGCTCCGCAAGGGTGGTGATCTGCTCACAACGCCTTCAAATTGGCATCTTCTATTATCTGCCTAAACCGTATCAACTCGTAAATGGAAAAATGTCACATACAAACACAAAACAAACGGGGGGAAGAAGCCCAGTAGCTACAAAATTAAGTCATCTGAAGCCAGTCAGCAGATGTCTTGAATTCTAAAATTTTAGGNAAAACAGAAAATGATAAAGGCCCGCCGACCAAGAAGATGCAAGAGAAAATGAAGGATGCAACGGAGCGCTCCGCAAGGCCACCAATGAAGAGGATGCAAGAGGAAATGGAGAAGGCAACGGAGCGCTCCACAAGGGTGGTGATCTGCTCACAACGCCTTCAAATTGGCATCTTCTATTATCTGCCTAAACCGTATCAACTCGTAAATGGAAAAATGTCACGTACAAACACAAAACAAACGGGGGGAAGAAGCCCAGTAGCTACAAAATTAAGTCATCTGAAGCCAGTCAGCAGATGTCTTGAATTCTAAAATTTTAGGAAATAGTTGAGCTCAGGATGCCTTGCATAATTTAGCAGACTGACAGGCAGCAGTGAGCACCGTGACTAAACACAGCAGGGCAAAGCAGTGGAGGGGCCAGGAAAGAAGGCGCTCGGGGCTGAGTGCTCGTGAAGCGCCGCTCTGAAGAAATGATAGTGAAAGGGGAAGACAGGAAGCGCGTGGGGCCTTCCCGCCTGGTCCAGTGGCTAAGAATCATCTTACGAGCAGGAGGCAGGTTCAGTCCTTGGCCAGGAGCTGAGACCCACACGCTGTGGCGCTACTAAGCCCAAGCGCTGCAGCGCCCGCAAGCCCACTGCTGCGGAGCCCTCGGGCCGCGGCAGAAAATCCCGCAAAGCGCAAGGAGACCCTGTGCGCTTCAACAAAGACCCAGGGCGGCCAAATAAACACATTTCCCTAGAAAGAAGTGAGTATATAAATAGCTGGGAAGACAGCATTCTAGGCCCAAGGGAAAGCAAGTGCAAAGGTCCTGTGGTAGGCTAATGCTTCCGTGTCTGGTGGACATTCTGGAGGCCAGGTTCGCAGCAGCAGAGTGAGTGATGGCGTGGAAAAAGCATGAACTGTCCAGCGGGTTTTCTTGGAAGCTGGACAAGTGACTGAATTCCTCAAAGCGTCTGCATTTTCATTAGCAAAATGGGGACAGTATCACCATCATGATTCTCTGAGCAATCAAAGAGACTGTGGAGCATGCCTGATGAAGTTCCTACAAGACAGTGGGCACCCCCAAAATTATGACAGAAAAACAAAATGCAAAAGCTTTAGATTCAGCAAGTCGAGTAGGCAAACCAGTCTCACCATTCAGTTCCTTTGTGCGTGTTTTGTATTTACTCTGTGCAAAGTATGCGGTCACACACCTAGGTTCGTGGAAATCTTTGTCCTCAAGAAGCTCTCTCTCTAGTGGAGGTGACAGGTGGATGGTGGCTTGCCGAGCACAATCAAGTTTGGGGTCCACGTGAGGACTCCAAACTCACAGAGGCTCCTCTTTGTTTCATGGAATCCCTTTAATTTCTGGACAATCTTGCCAAAGTTACTGTTGTCATAGGAACTGAGTTCAGGTCTTAATACAATTTGTATTGATGGTTTGATGATTTGATATGCAACATTTTTATTTTCTTATAAGCAATGTGGGTCAGGAACATCTCCTAATACTACCTTTCCCTAGGTTTGTCGTGAAATTAGGCAGAAAAGTCAGAGACATCGTAACCCGAAGCAGTGAATAAACCAAAGGACATTTGAGAGACAACAGAGAAGTGAGCAGGCAAGAGGCACTCCGTGCAGCAATATTCAGCATTCATGAATTTCTCCAGTGATCAGCCGATGCTCTTAAAAAAAAAAAAAAAAACCAGCACATATTATTGAGGCTAAGAAATACGTTCAGTTCTTTCAAATAGTATTGCCTGGGAACACTCAAAGGATGAAAATGTGCCTTGAAAATAAACATTCTCAGAAGGTGTCAGTGTAGAAACCGTAGAATATGACCTCGTTCTCCAACAAATTGCCACTGTGAGGGTAAGTTGAGACCACAGAGCGATATGGCTGATTTCATTTTTTTTAATAGCTTATTTATTAACTTACTTATTTCTGGCTGAGCTGGGTCTTCGTCGCTGCTCAGGCTCTTCTCCAGCTGTGGCGAGTGGGGGCCGCTTTTCAGCTCTCGTGTGTGGGCAGCTGGCTGCAGTGGCTCCTCTGGCTGAGCGCAGGCTCCTGAGTGAGAAGCTTCAGGAGGTGCTGCGTGCAGGCACAGTGGCTGTGGCTTCTGCAAGCAGGTTCAAGAGTCGCGGCGCACAGGCTTAGTGGCAAGTAGGATCTTCCCAGACCAGGGATCGCACCCGTGTCTCCTGCATTGCCAGAGGATTCCTCACCACTGAGCCACCAGGGAGGCCCAGGATAGCTGATTTTAAACAAACATCTTGAGATCTGTGCGTGAAAGCAAACTGCTGTGCCTACCAGGATGTTCCATCTTCCCTTGGCCTCTCGTGTACTGTGGTGACGGCATTTGGAGAAGAGATGGGCTCTCAGCTCTCAGCTCTCACTCTGAAGTGTATTTTCTGAGAGGGAAAGGTTGTAAGTTTTCTAAATTATCAAGGATAATTTTTAATTTCAAGAACCACTAGTTTAGACACTGAGCATCATCAATGGTGGAATTTTTTTCTTTGAACATGGATTTGATGTTGGGAAAGATCCCAAAGCTGTTTAGGGTCTTGTATGATGAGCTAAATGCTAGGCAGGCATCCCAAACTCTCATGTCCAGTGGCACCCTGACCCTCCCAGCCTCTCATGTTCCCCATCTCCATAAAGAGGTGCCCCATGCACCTGGTGGTTAAGGCTCAAAGTTGGAAGCAGGTAGACAGAGTCGTGGGGATTGAGGCGTGTGTAATCTGAAGATACTCCATTTTAAAATGTGTGCACACATGCCTTACTTTCGAAACTGTTACAACAAAAGGCTCACAGGGACACACTGCTGAGACCCTCTCCTCCCTGCCATCCACCGTGCCCTTGGGCGTCTCCCTGCAAGGACGGAGCTGAGCCTGTCTTCAGGGCGCCACGGCAGGCCCATTCAGCCTTGCCTGGCTGCGACTCTGCATACTGTCCCTTCCACGCCCCACCTTGAGCATCCCATTCTGCTGCTTCTGTTTCACAAATTTCCCCCAAAGCGTGCACTTCTGTGCAGTTACTAGTAGGGCTCTTCCGTCCAAACGAGGGTCCTTTCCCGTCTGGATTTCCATGACAGGCTCCTCACTGGTCTCCTCAGGCGCGCGGCTGTGCTTCATTTCTCTGCAGAGCAACCTGAGTGTCTGCTGGAAAGCATGGATCCGGCTCGGTCCCTCTCTAGCCTAAACCTGTAGTCATCTTCCTGTGTGTTAAGCAATCACCCTTCCCTGCAGTCTAAGCAGGTGCATCCCCAACACTCACTCTCAGCAATACCGTGACAGGGTCATTATTTCTCTAGCATCTGTCACAATGTATAATTAGATACTTATCTATTTTTTTTTGCTTGATTGCTTGTTTATTGTTTGTCTCTCTATTATGTTGTAAGTGTCAAAATGTCAGGGACCACACTGTTTTATTTGAACACATACTCAGTTGAGCATAGCTCTTCACATGTAAAAGTGAAAAAGTGAGAGTGCTAGTCACTCAGTTGTGTCCGACTCTTTGCAACTTCATGGATACACCAGGCTCCTCCGTCCATGAAAATCTCCAAGCAAGAATGCTGGGGTGGGTTGCCATTCCCTTCTCCAGGAGATCTTCCTGACCCAGACATGGAACCTGGGTCTCCTGCATCGCAGGCAGGTTCTCGCCCATCTGAGCCACCAGGGAAGCCCCTCACACATAGTGATCATTCGGTTAAATATGAGCTGACTAAAGAAGGGACTCACAAGCTGAGTGCAGCCATATTCGTAAAATCCAAGGGATGCTGACAAAAACTGAAAGGTTTTCCCAGGTAAACAGTTGAACTGAACCAGGTGAGATGTCAAGAATGATTTGACTGATGATCCCGCTGGAGAGTCCCATGGTCAGAGAAGCCTGGCAGGCTGCAGTCCATGGGGTCACAAGAGACAGACCTGACTTAGCGACTGTGCCACCACTACCACCCGCAGCTCAGAGGAAGCGTGCAGGCTTCACGCGTGGCGGCGCAGAGGGGAGCGATGAGCCGGCACACATAAGCGTGCAGGCTTCACGCGTGGCGGCGCAGAGGGGAGCGATGAGCCGGCACACAGGCCGGCAGGCGGGCAGGTTTGGATGTGTGTTGGAAAGTCAGTTCCACATCTCATTGCTTGAAGGGTTCTGAAAGGGATGTAAGACAGGGAACCTGAGACAGGGCAAGCGTGTTGGAATCGGGAAGGGTTGTGGGGCGGGATGAGCGGGTTTTGGAATAGGAGTGATACGCTATGCTTTGAACGCTGGTGTGGCGGACCCTGTGACAGGCGCTTTGTCTCCTCGTTCCACTGACCCTGGTGACTGAGCAGTATCATCGTCACCGTTTTATAGAGGAGGCTGCTGGGACTTCTGTCATTTGAAGACCTGGTCACAGAGCTAGGAGGAGATGGGGCCAGATTTTGACCTGCAGTTCCCCATAAACGCTTCACTTCCTATAAAGCAATTTACATCCATTCAGTTAGAATATCTGAAGAAATGATAAGTGTGGTTTATCTTGGCTCCTTTAAATTCTGAAAAGTTCAGGCGGATCTTTCTCCCCAGGGAGGGAGCACGTGTGGGCAATGAACCTAATTCCTAAAGCCTGCAATTTCCCAGTTGTCTTTTGGCAGCTCATTACTGACGCAGAAGCATCACGCTCACCAAGATGCTGCTGCTCTCTTACTCCCAATGCTGTTACCAAGAAAAATGGCTGCTATTTGAAGAATGTCTTACAATATTGTCAAGAATTGCCTCCTTCCTCTTCAACATACAGTTTTCTCTTTACGTTCTTTGATTTTTTTGTTTCTTTCAGACTTTCTTTTGCTCTGCTCTTGGAGTGACATGTCACTGATGCCGATGGTGGTGGAAGCGTAAGCAGGTGGTGTCATTGCTTCCCCCAAAGTACAAAAGGTTGATACTATTGATAAATTTGACATATCCAGTTATACTTCATAAACTCTGTCAGAGGATAAGGGTCATCTTAACTTAAGGTTCTCCAAGTGGCCACATCTCTGTTCATGTCATTGGTCCGAGGAACTCATGGGCTTTGAAGCATTCTGAGATTAGATTCTTAAGTGATGGCATCATGATTTGAATTCAGCTTGCTTTCTCATTTGGCTGTCTGAATGAAAAACTCAAAAGGCATCGTGAGAAAAAGACAAGAGCTTCCTTTCTGTTGTGGACTGCCCATTGCTGGAGCTCCTTTATCAGCAGACAATGAATTTACTATTTTTGTTCAACTGCAGCAGGTCTCATAGTCACGGAAGCCTCAGACTAACCGTCTGGCTTATGAGGAACGTCAGCTCAACTAACACCTGGGGGGCTTCTCTCAAGAGTCTTGTCTGTTTCCATTTTACCGAAGGTCATGACTGAAGACTGCATTTAAGGCTGCGGACTGTGCTGGGTATCCGCCATCACCTCTGTAGTAAGGCTGACCATCCACCCTACCTTTCACTGGTACATTCTTAGTCATTTTAAGGATTGCCTTTGCTTCTTCATCAAACACTGGCTGATTATGTGAGTCTATCTCTGGACACTCTGTCCTGCTTCACCGTGTTTCATTCCACGTCTCTGTTCTTTCACCAGTAAGACACTATCTTGATCACCGTAGCTTTGTAGTAAGTCTTGAAATTGGGTAGAATGATTCTTCAAGTTTGTTTCTCATTTACAGTATTGTGTTGGTTAAATTTCTGTCTTTCTGTATAAACTTTAGAATCAGGTTTATTATTATTATTGTTTATAGAATCTGGCTGGGAGCTGGACTGAAATGACGTTGAGCCTGTAGATCAGGTTGCAGCGAAACACTGTAGCAAGATTGACTCTTCCAGTCCACGAGCTTGGCATGCCTCTTCATTTGTTTACTTTCTCTCATTTATTTCATCAGAATTTTGTGATGTTTCACGTATACATCTTGCTTGTATTGGGTTATACCCCTAATATTTCATTTATTTTGTGTGCCATTATAAGTGGTATTGTTTTCATAATTTAAAATTTCAGTTGTTTACTGTGGATATGTGAAAAAGAAATTGACCTTTGTGTGTTAACCTTGTAACATGAAACCTTCTGATTCTACAATTATCCATTAGTTCCAGGAAATTTATTTTGTGTGTGTGCATCAATCCTTGCAGATATTCTCCATAGACAGACATGTAATTTATGTATAAAGATAATTTTATTTATTTATTTTCAACATGTATACCTTTTCTTCTTTTCCTTGTCTTATTGTACTAGCTAGGACTTGATGTATGACATTGAATAAAAGTGACAAGAGAGGCCAGTTTCACTGTGTTCTCAATTTTAGGGAGACAGGCCCTGTTTTTCACCAAAAGTATGATCTTTGCTACAGATGTTTTATAACTGTTCTTTAATTTGAATTGGGAAGTTGAGACATCTCTTTGCCATCCCTAGTTTGCTGAGAATTTTTATCATGAATGGATGTTGGATTTTCTCAAGTGCTTTGACTACATCAATATACTATATATGACTATGTGAGTTTCCTTTTTTAGCCTGATGATGTGGCACATTATACTGACTGATTTTCAAATGTTAAGCCAACCTTATATAACTAATAAATCTTACTTAGTTGTGGGATTCTTCTCATACATTATCTAATATGGTTTGCTAATACTTGTTGAGGATTTTTCATCTGTGTACGTGAGAGATATTGGTCTATAGTCTTCCTTTCTTAAAATTTATTTATCTAGCTTTTATATTAGGTAATTCTGTTCTCATAGGATGAGGTAGAAAATGTTCGATCTGCTTATATTTTACAGGATAGTTTGTGGGGACTTAATGTCATTTCTCCCGCGAGTGTTTGGTAGAATTTGCCAGTGAAACCACCTGAGTCTGGTGCTCCCTTTCTTAGAATGTTATTGGTCCTCTATTCAGTCAGTAAATGCAGGCCTGTTCGGCTTACTCATCTCTTCTGTGAGTTTTGGTCACTTGTACCTTTTAAGGATTTTGTCTGTTTCATCTAAATTATCAAATTTGTGGGCAACTAGCTGTTCATAATAAGAAACCATATTTTTATTACACTTAATTTTAAGTTCATATTCAATGTTCTTTCTAGTCTATATGCATGCCTTTTTGTTTCTTTTGAATTTTTACTTTACTTCAACTGGTCATCTTGAAAAAGAATAAGACACTGACACAGTAACAGAAGATGAAGAAACTACTCAGCAAAAATATTCAGAGCCAAAGAGGTGTGCATTTGATAAAGGAAATTACCATTAATATAAAACATTATATTTGAAAATTAGTCAGCTTTTGCCCATAATCTTCTCTGAATTTGTTCTTCTCAGTTAAGATGGAGGAACTCCCCTTCATTTAGAGTATTTTTGCAAGAAAAGGCCACAGAGAAAGTATCTTGTTAATAACTTAGTTGTTCTGCAAACTGTGAGTTTAGAGGAGATCAGCTCCTTCTGTACTGATACAGAATACTGATGAAAATGCAAATAGAGCCAAATGTAAAAGCGGGGCATTTGTTTTCAAATCTTCTGGCTTTTGTTTTTGACATCTTTGCAGTTGCACTTTGAACTCTTTTCCTTCTTGGGTGACCGCTTATGAAGTTCTCATTTTGGCATAAAATAACTTATGAAAGTATCTGCTCATCAAGAGATGGTTTAGGCCGGAGGGAATGGGATTTGGCGAAATGTGACGCAAAGGTTCGTTCCTCATGTCTGGATGCACTGTCATCTCCTGTTCCTCCAAGTCCCCCCCACTCACATATCTTAGAAGAAGTTCCATACATGCACAGGAAGGTTATAAACAATATCAGCAAGAAATAATTGCGTTTGTTGAGTATGCTTCAGGCACTGTGACATGCACTGTATGTGACCTCGTTTAATACTTAGAACAGTATTGGGATAGGTTTTACATTACTGTCTATTTCATGAATGAGAAAATGAAGACCAGACAGGATGACTCAATCACTCATGGTCACGCAGCTGGTCTGTCGTTTAGCAGAATGATTATCAGTCTTCATAGCTGTGATGAGTCACAGAAACAACTCTGGGCAGCCCCTCTGTAGCTCTGTCCCTCACGGAAGCGCCTCCCTGATCTCTGCGTCAGGGTTCACTTTGTGACTTGCCTCGGCTAATAGAATGTGATGGATCTGACTAAACGCCAGTTTAAGCTTCGGCTGTAAGATAAATAATTCCAGTCTAGGCTCTTGGACCCCTGCCTCTGCCGTGAGAACAAGCCCATGGACGGAAGATAAGTATCCATGTGGAGAAGAACGCAGTGGTTCCAGTTAAGGCCATCCCAGACCAGATACGCAGGACGGAGCCCAGCCAGGCAGGCCTGCCCGCCCGAAGTCCAGCTGATTTCAGACGTGTGAGTGAGCAGGGAAGGCAGAGACCAGGTGAACGTCCTCTCAGTTGGTCCTCAGGTTCACAATCAGCAGTAAGTGCCTGTGTTGTGGCACTGAGATTTGGGGTGGTTTGTTACGCAGCAGCAGCTAGCTGATTTGACAGGTTCCTTAAGATAATGTTATTAATTAATGAGGAATAAAGATCTTATTTCTCAAGATAATTTGACAGATCATCACAAGTAGGTGATCCTATAATGACCGTATCCTTTATTGTACTTAGAATGTTTCCCATCCCAAAATCTTGCATGATTTTTAGGCAATAAATTGTCTGAATGCTATTAGAGCCATGCTTTTGGTAAAATAAAACCTTTAAATTGCTTGGCTTAATTTTAAGAGTTGTCTTCATTTTAATCAGACCATTAGGTTTGATATACATTTTTCAGTTTCTACTTCCTGTTGCTGCTGCTGCTGCTAAGTCGCTTCAGTCGTGTCCGACTCTGTGCGACCCCATAGACGGCAGCCCACTGTCCCTGGGACTCTCCAGGCAAGAACACTGGAGTGGGTTGCCATTTCCATCTCCAATGCATGAAAGTGAAAAGTGAAAGTGAAGTCGCTCAGTCATGTCTGAATCTTAGCGGCCCATGGACTGCAGCCCACCAGGCTCCACATCCATGGGATTCTCCAGGCAAGAGCACTGGGGTGGGCGCCACCGCCTTCTCCATTAAGCAGAAGTAAAACTAAAAGGACTGTTTAAACGAACAGTGAATATACTTTTCACCTTTGAACTACATTCCCAAACCATGGAGGTTTGAATTCCGACTACTTTTTTCCAAATTACTTACAACCAATAGGTAGAAAATCCTACAGACTCTCAGAGAATGTTCAGTTGTGAGGAACAGAAGCCCAATCAGATATGTTTATGGAGACATAAGTTATTCTGAAGACACAGAGGGTGCTTTCAGAAACCAGTTTTAGGAAAGGTCCGGCAAAACAGGCTCATGTCTGTCTCTGCCTCGGCTTCTCTCTCTCCTGAGACACATGCCTTTGCTGGAATCTGTTTAATTCTTCCGTCTCTCCCAACTCCCCTCAGGCCTTTTAAACAGACCCTGCTGTGAGTGGGGTGGTGCATCGCCCAGACCCCCGCCTTCGGGACTGAGGCATTCTTTCTCCAGCAACGGGGCATGTCCATGGTTGACGGTCTCAGAGGAGTTGTTCTGTGTGCTTCTTCCAGCGAAGGAGAGCCTCTTCGCCTGGTGTTTGTGTTGCAGTTGTTTTGTTTGTCCTGTTGTCAAGGAGGTGTGAAGACTTGGCTCCCTTTTCTTAAGGAGGGAAACCTACTGGGGACCATAACTTCAGCGCTCCCAGCGGTGAGGAGGGCCTCGAGCAGAAAAGACTGCAGGTCCAGGCTGCCTGCCGCTGTCCTGCTGCTCGGACTGCTCGACCTAACAGTCCAGACGACTTCAGAAGCATCTTCAGAGCAGAGACGCCAAGTGGAGTTCGTAGCAACTTCCAGTAGTAAAATAATAACTTGGAGCCCTGGGTTTCTGGAGCACAGCCATGCTGTCTGCAGTAGAGAATTACAATTTTAAAAAGTCAGTTCTGGCATGCTGCTGAGCCTGGTAGAGATGCATTCCCTGACTGTGGGACGGCAGGGGGCCCTGTGGCCAGGGCTGTTCATGGAGATCTAGGGTCTGTCAGGCCAGCAGCGATGCACCATGAATGCACATGGCGTGTCTGGGCTTAGGAAGGGGCAAGGCCATAGGGCACAGGTAACCTATGGCTCAGTGGTAAAGAATCCTGGAGACTGGGTTCGATCCCTGGGTCAGGAAGATCCCCTGGAGCAGGAAATGGCAACTCATTCCAGTATTCTTGCCCCATGGACAGAGGAGCCTGGCAGGCTACAGTTCACGAGGTCGCAAAGAGTCAAACACGACCGAGCAACTGAGCGCGCACAAGCTCGGTGAGCAGGGGTGTAGCAGCCATGTCAGCCACAGCGTCCGTGCCGCTGCTTCTCGGTCAGCTCACACCTGAGGCCGCAAGAAGTCCTGCGACTAGGTGATAAAGAGCAGAAGGAATCGGATTTCTTGCGTGGATGAGCTGGCTCCTACCAGCCTGGGGGTTCCTCTTTCAGTGTCCTATCTTCTTGCCTTTTCATGCTGTTCATGGGGTTCTCAAGGCAAGAACACTGAGGTGCTTTGCCATTCCCTTCTCCAGGGGACCACGTTTTGTCAGAACTCTCCTCCATGACCCGTCTGTCTTGGTGGCCCTACAAGGCATGGCTCATAGTTTCATTGAGTTAGACAAGGCTGTGGTCCATGTGATAAGATTGGTTAGTTTTCTGTGATTGTGGTTTTCAGTCTGTCTGCCCTCTGATGGAGAAGGATAAGAGGCTTATGGAAGCTTCCTGATGGGAGAGACTGACTGAGGGGGAAATGGTCTTGTTCTGATGGGTGAGGCCATGCTCAGAAAATCATAATACAATTTTCTGTTGATGGATGGATGTGTTCCCGCCCTGTTATTTGACCTGAGACCAAACTATGGTGAAGATAATGGCACCTCCTTCAAAAGGTCCCACGCATGCACTGCTGCACTCAGTGCCCCCAGCCCTGCAGCAGGCCACCGCCCACCCAGGTCTCCACCAGAGCAACACCCAGCTGTGGCTGTGACTGCTGATGGAAGTAAAGTCCAAAGCTGTAAAGAGCAATATTGCACAGGAACATGGAGTGTTAGATCCATGAATCAAGGTAATTAGAAGTGGTCAAACAAGAGATGGCAAGAGTGAACATACACGTTTGAGGAGTCAGTGAACTAAAATGAACTGGAATGGGTGAATTTAACTCAGATGACCATTATAGCTACTACTGTGGGCAAGAATCCCTTAGAAGAAATGGAGTAGCCATCATGGTCAACAAAAGATTCTGAAATGGAGTACTTGGATGCAATCTCAAAAAATGACAGAATGATCTCTGTTCATTTCCAAGGCAAACCATTCAATATCACAGAAATCCAAGACTATGCCCTGACCAGTAATGCTGAAGAAGCTGAAGTTGCACAGTTCTATGAAGACCTACAATACCTTCTAGAACTAACACCCCAAAAAGATGTCCATTTCATTTTAGGGGACTGGAATGCAAAAGTAGGACATCAAGAGATATCTGAAATAACAGGCAAATTTGGCCTTGGAGTAGAGAATGAAGCAGGGCAAAGGCTAATAGAGTTTTGCCAAGAGAATGCACTGGTCATAGCAAACACCCTTTTCCAACAACACAAGAGAAGACTCTACACATGGACATCACCAGATGGTCAATACTGAAATCAGATTGATTATATTCTTTGCAGCCAAAGATGGAGAAGCTCTATACAGTCTGCAAAAACAAGACCAGGAGATGACTGTGGCTCAGATCATGAACTCCTTATTGCCAAATTCAGATGTAAATTGAAGAAAGTAGGGAAAACCACTAGACTATTCAGGTATGACCTGAATCAAATCCCTTATGATTATACAGTGGAAGTGAGAAATAGATTCAAGGGATTAGATCTGATAGACAGAGTGCCTGAAGAACTGTGAACAGAGCTTTGTGACACTGTACAGAAGGCAGTGATCAAGACCATCCCCAAGAAAAAGAAATGCAAAAAGGCAAAATGGTTGTCTGAGGAGGCCTTACAAATAGCTGTGAAAAGACGAGAAGCAAAAGGCAAAGGAGAAAAGGAAAGATATACGCATTTGAATGCAGAATTCCAAATAGCAAGGAGAGATAAGAAAGACTTCCTCAGAGATCAGTGCAAAGAAATAGAGGAAAACAATAGAATGGGAAAATCTTTAGATCTCATCAAGAAAATTAGGGACACCAAGGGAACATTTCATGCAAAGATGGGCACAATAAAGGATAGAAATGATATGGACCTAACAGAAGCAGAAGATATTAAGAAGAGGTGGCAAGAATACACAGAAGAACTGTACAAAAAAGATCTTCACAACCCGGGTAATCATGGTGATGTAATCCCTCACCTAGAGCCAGACATCCTAGAATTCGAAGTCAAGTGGGCCTTAGGAACACCACTGTTCCAGTTGAGCTATTTCAAATCCTGAAAGATGATGCTGTAAAAGTGCTGCACTCAATATGCCAGCAAATTTGGAAAACTCAACAGTGGCCACAGGACTGGAAAAGGTCAGTTTTCATTCCAATCCCAAAGAAAGGCAATGCCAAAGAATGCACAAACTACCACACAGTTGCACTCATCTCACACTTTAGTAAAATAATGCTCAAAATTCTCCAAGCTGGGCTCCAACAGTACTGGAGCCGTGAACTCCCAGATGTTCAAGCAGGTTTTAGAAAAGGCAAAGGAACCAGAGATCACATTGCCAACATCCGCTGGATCATGGAAAAAGCAAGAGAGTTCCAGAAAGACATCTATTTCTGCTTTATTGATTATGCCAAAGCCTTTGACTGTGTGGATCACAATAAACTTTGGAAAATTCTGAAAGAGATGGGAATACCAGACCACCTGACCTACCTTCTGAGAAATCTGTATGCAGGTCAAGAAGCAATAGTTAGAACTGAACATGGAACAACAGACTGGTTCCAAATTGGGAAAGGAGCACGTCAGGGCTATATATTGTCACCCTGCTTATTTAACTTCTATGCAGAGTACATCATGAAAATTCCCAGACTAGATGAAGCACGTACTGGAATCAAGATTGCCAGAAGAAATATCAATAACCTCAGATATGCAGATGCCAGTACACTTATGGCAGAAAGCAAAGAAGAACTAAAGAGCCTCTTGATGAAAGTGAAAGAGGAGAGAGAAAAAAATTGGCTTACAGCTCAGTATTCAGAAAACTAAGAAAATGGCATCCAGTCCCATCACTTTGTGGCAAATAGATGGGGAAACAGTGGAAACAGTCTCAGACATTTTTTTTTTTTTTTTTGCTTCAAAATCACTACAGATGGTGACTTCAGCCATGAAATTAGAAGACTCTGGAGAGTCCCTTGGACTGCAAGGCGATCCAACCAGTCCACCCTCAAGGAAATCAGTCCTCAATATTCATTGGAAGGACTGATGCTGAGGCTGAAGCTCCAGTACTCTTGGCCACCTGATGTGAAGAGCTGACTCACTGGAAAAGACCCTGATGCTGGGAAAAAATGAAGGCAGGAAAAGAAAGGGATGACAGAGGATGAAATGATTGGATGGCATCACCGACTCAATGGACATGAGTTTGAGTAAACTGTGGGAGTTGGTGATGGACAGGGAAGCCTGGTATGCTGCAGTCCATGGGGTCGAAAAGAGTCAGACATGACTGAGTGACTGAGCTAAAATGAACTGAGTTGACTCAGCATGTGGGAGTAAGCCATTGCACACTTGGAATGTCCCAGAAAATGGAGGTGAAGAGAAATCCTCCCAATGACAGAGCTTTGGATGGTGAACCCACATTTACACTATGCAGAAAGAGATGGGCCCTAAGGATAGAGCGTGGCCTCTTGGATAGTGAGTAATGGCTTGGCTGATTGGTTAGGAGACTGGAAGGAGAAAGATGAGAAGAATAGGATCAATATGGTTTGAAGAATAGAATGTGGGTGAGCCACGGGAGTAGGTGCAAAGCGTGAATCCTTCATCGCAAGCCACCACCCACGGAAAGGCAACCGCCAGAGAGGAAGCACCAAGTAATAAGGGGGCAGAATAACTCTGCCGGTTGGCGTCAGGCAGCATCTGTCACCGACACACCCAGTGTGGCCATACATGCCTCAGAGAGGAGACACGGTGGCAGGGATGGAAAATATATATGGGCCCCATAGCGGGCTTGGATCACATGAGCCCCTGATAAAATGCCATTCCGTAAGGGGCCTATCTGCCCACTTGGTGGTCAGCTGATTACATCAGCCGCTTCCTACACCTTCTCACTGGTGTCAATACCTATTCCAGGTACCGCCTTTCATGTCCTGCTCACAGAGCCTCTGCCTACACCATGTCCCAAGATTTTGTAGTATTCGAATACTGTGTACAAATACAGAATCTCATATAACACGGTGCCCGCACGCTCAGTCATGTCCAATTCTCCATGATCCCATGGACTGTAGCCCACCAGCTCCTCAGTTCTTGGGATTCTCCAGGTAAGAATACCAGAATGGGTTGCCATGCCCTCCTCCAGGGGATCTGCCCAACCCAGGGATCAAACTTGTGTCTCTTGCGGCTCTTGCACTGGCAGGCGGATTCCTTACCACTCGCCTCCTGGGAAGCCCGTAAGGTGGTGGTGGGGCCCTTTGCGGTGGAGGAGGGTGTGGCCAGGGTCACACTGGCCACATCCTTCCCTGCAGCCCTCAAGGCTGCCTGGTAGGAGACGCCGTGGAGCTTGGAGACCCAGTGAGGAGCTGAGCTGCCATCATCCAGGTTTCAACAGACACCCTACGCCAAGTCCATTGTATGATGCTGTGTTCCCAGTAGGTCGAAGACATGGGTTTTGGAACAAAGGAGTAGAAGGATGAGGGACCCCCTAACCACCATTCCCAGTGAGCCACACAGCAAGTTTCCAGTCCCTTCCCAGCCATTGTGGGCTCTTCCTTGGAGTCATCCCTCCTTGACTTTGGCACCCCAAGCACTTCATTTGCCTCATCTCAGCCCCTCCTCCACATTATTACCCAGCTTGTGTTTTTACTGGCCACTGATTCATACTGTTTTCCAATTTTAAATTCCCACGGCAGCAGGCTTAAAGGAGTATGGCGTAGCGGCGGCAGAAGTTAGACACACGGTTCCAATCTGAGTTTTTCCATGGCCAGACCTTGAACTTGTCACTTAGCTCTCTAGACTGTAGTTCATTTTCTCTAAAATAACAGCAGTGGCCATTCTGCTCTCAGAGGCTCATGTTGCTGTTGTTTAGTCGCTCAGTCATGTCCAAGACCCCGTGGACTGGAGCCCACCAGGCTCGTCCGTCCATGGGATTTCCTGACCCCGTGGACGGGAGCCCACCAGGCTCGTCCGTCCATGGGATTTCCTGACCCCGTGGACTGCAGCCCACCAGGCTCGTCCGTCCATGGGATTTCCCAGGCAAGAACACTGGAGTGGGTTGCCATTTCCTTCACTGGGGCATCTTCCCACACCAGGGATCAAACCCACACCTCCTGCGTGGTCAGGCAGGTTCTTTACCCCTGAGCCACCTGGGAAGCCCCAAACCTTACTCCCTCATCATCATGGNTCAGTCATGTCCAAGACCCCGTGGACGGGAGCCCACCAGGCTCTTCCGTCCATGGGATTTCCCAGGCAAGAACACTGGAGTGGGTTGCCATTTCCTTCACTGGGGCATCTTCCCGCACCAGGGATCAAACCCACACCTCCTGCGTGGTCAGGCAGGTTCTTTACCCCTGAGCCACCTGGGAAGCCCCAAACCTTACTCCCTCATCATCATGGGAAGGGATGGGACGACGAGGGAGGTTAAACGCGGTAATGACATAACACCCTTCCCACAAAGTGCCCAGCACAACAAGCCTCAGACACGCGTAGGCGTCGTCTTTATTGTTACTGTTGTCGTTTTGTTATCGTTAGACCCTTGCTACAATCACTTCCCCTTCCAGGAGGGTGTCATGAGACTGAGTGTACTTGGTGCTTGGTGGGTGCTTGACAAGTGGTGGTTATGAACCATAAATGGCACTGAAGAGGGTGGTGCATTGCACTTATTGGCAATACTGTGGCCAGAGTTGCTGAGTGAAGGAGCTTCGCACACACATCTGCAGTGTGTCTGCTGCTGTTCCTCCGTCACATCGAGACGGCTGTTTTTCTGTGACACACGCACGGTGTGGCAAGCACTTCTCAGACAATATCTCGTTTAACCCTCACACCAGCTCTGAAGGTGCAATGATTACTCCCCTTTTACACATGAGGAAACTGAGGACACCTCTAACCCTAAGCAGCCTTCCCCCAGTGCCTGTGCGTGCAGCCCTGCGCGTGCTGCTGGTTGTCACCACTGTGAGCTCAGCACCAAGGACCATTTATTAAGCCTTTGCCCCAGACAAACTGGCCAGGGCAATATAGAAAGAAGGATAGATTTTAAGCTAGGTCCAGAAGATGACTGTGCTGTATCTATATTCTGCATCTTGAGTCTATACATAAGATCTTGGCCAAGTTTAAATTCATGACAAGCTTTCAACCTCCATGTAAACCCTCCATCATTCCACTTTTTACACAATTTATTTTACAACTTGGCCAAATGAAACCTTCTCTATGTTTGGCATGGTTTACTTTGTTCTGAAAGAAGCATGTGTGATAAGAAAGCTATAAAAGTTATTACCAAAAGTAATAAGAAGTAACAGATAATTATAAATTGGTATTAAATCTCTCTGATCCATATTTTATTAGTTGCGAGAATGCATAAATCAGAGGTGGAGTGATTACCAGGAGTGTTTCTCATATTTTGTGGTCCCATATTTTAACTTTCAGTCTGAAAAGTGTTGTAGTCTCAGCAAAATATAAAATGGTCACCCTGATGAAATGTTTCAATAGTCAAATGTGGATTGTATCCATTTGGTGTGCCTTAATGAAGTGGCAGAAATGGGCTTTGATAACAATTCAGGATGTATTTGGTCTTTGAACTATAAATTACTGTCATTTCCTGAAATGCTCTAGGGAAAGTCGTTGTGCAGACTAAACGGCCTCGAGTGGTAAGTAGAACTTTTCGTCTGGTGCCCACTTCTGCAATTCCCTATTTAGACATCACCTACAAAGCACTCAAGCTTGAAGGAACCCACGGGCTATGTAGATGACAAAATGGAAGGTTAGAAGTATGCAGCCAGTTTTTGTAGTCAGGTAGTCACAGAATTGTATTAATTTATTGATTCACAAATATTATTGTCTGTTCTGTGCCAGGCACTTGTACTAGGTCTTAGGGATCAGTGTGGAAGAAAACAGACCCACCTTTGACTTCGTGGAAATTGATGACAACTGGGGGCAAGTGAAGATAAAGAAACAATCACACTGATGTGGTCAGTAGTCACTAAGTTACATCCGATTCTTTTGCAGCCCCATTGACGGCAGCCCACCACGCTTCTCTGTCCAGGGCTTTCCCAGGCAAGAATACTGGAGGGGTTGCCATTTCCTTCTCCAGGGGATCTTCCTGACCCAGGGATTGAAACCGTGTCTCCTGCACTGCCAATGGTCTCCTGCATTGCAGGTAGAGTCGATACCGCTGAGCCACCATAGAAACCCTAACACGTGGCATTTCTGTGGTAAATTTCATGATTAAAAAGTACAGGGCTAACACCTCTGTCTGTAGATTCAGATTACAGCAGACATTTGCACTCGCAGTTCCCCGAGCTGAGTGCTGGAGCTGCACTATCGGCATGGTGCTCACTAGCCACATGTGGCCATTTCAATTTAAATTGTAATGAAAGTGAAATGAAATTTAAAATTCAGTTCCGCAGTCGCATTAGTCACATTTCAGGTGCTCAACAGCCACCACTGCCTACTGGACAGAGCAGACGTGGAGCCTTCTCATCACTGTGGAAAGTTCTGTTGGACAATGGTGCTTGGAAGAATGTGTGTGATGTGATCAAGCGATGAGCAGGCCGTCGTTCTAGGGTTAGATGCTGTCTCATGAGCAGCTCCTGTGGTGAGAAGGGATGTGGTCAGATCTGCAGGAAGGCTATGTGTCTCAGCACAAAGATGGGGTCAGAGTGGGCGTGGGGGTCTGCTGGGCCCTTCAGTGGCAGGGCCTTCCTCCCATGAGCAGCAGGAACCATTGAGTGGTTCCAAGCATGAGCAGACTTGGTTTTTCAAATAGTCACTTTGCTAAACCTGTACCTTATATAATATTGCATTTCAACAAAAAAAAATCACTTTATAGTGAGGAGAATGGATTGGAGGCTGCAGGAGTGCAGAGCACATGTGGTACCTGATAGCTGTAAATAAATATGGGATGGATGTTGACTAAATTCTCATTTAACACACAGGTGTACTAAAATGAATTATGTGGAACCCAAACCATTCACATCACTATTTTAATCAGCATTATAAATCAGATCAACTATAATCAGTATTAATTATAACAATTACGAAGTTATGATCAGTATAATCAGCATCATCAGTTGAATTTAATGGTTGAATCCCTGAGCCCATTCTTTTTATTCACGTTGTCCGGCAACACTAGGAGCAACAGCCAATGTCATTATTTTCCTTAGTTTTCTCAACTTTTTAAAAAATATCATATATAGAATCATTTAGCTCCTTAGCTTCTCAAACGTGGTTGATTAGGACTGTCCAATGCATATATATATATATATATCTCCATTAATAGCTCATGCCATGGACAGTTGATCCTCTTTTTAATAGTGGAAATAGAATCTTTAATTATATTAGAGAGCCAATTCTGGAAAAAGCTAGAATCAAATAAAAAAAACTCATCCTATGTTCATAGAAGCACCATTCATAACAGCCATAATGGAAACAACTTAAATGTCCACCAACAGATCAATGGATAAAAAAGGTGTCTATGCAGTAGACTACTCAGTTCAGTCAGCCACTCAGTCGTGTCTGACTCTTTGCAGCCCCATGAGTAGCAGCATGCCAGGCCTCCCGTCCATCACCAGCCTCTAGAGCTTGCTCAGACTCATGTCCACCAAGTTGGTGATGCCATCCAACTTGATGGATATTGTAATAAATACCTGAGAAATTTCTCAGTTGGTGATGCCATCCAACTCCAATAATAAAATAAAATTATTATTTTTTGCATTGATCACTGAGGGAGGCTTTCTTATCTCTCCTTGCTATTCTTTGGAACTCTGCATTCAAATGGGTATATCTTTCCTTTTCTCCTTTGCCTTTAGCTTCTTTTCTTTTCATAGCTATTTGTAAGCCCTCCTCAGACAACCTTTTTGCCTTTTCACATTTCTTTTTCTTGGAGATGGTCTTGATCACTGCCTCTTGTACAGTGTCATGAACCTCTTTCCACAGTTCTTCAAGCACTCTATCAGATATAATCCCTTGAATTTATTTCTCACTTCCACTGTACAATCATAAGGGATTTAATTTAAGTCATACATGAATGGTCTAGTGGTTTTCCCAATTTACTTCAATTTACCTCTGAATTTTGCAATAAGCTGTTCATGATCTGAGCCACAGTCAGCTCCCAGTCTTGTTTTTGCTGGCTGTATAGAGCTTTTCCATCTTTGGCTGCAAAGAATATCATCAGTCTGATTTTGGTGTTGACCATCTGGTGATGTCTATATGTAGAGTCTTCTCTTGTGTTGTTGGAAGTGGGTGTTTGCTATGACCAGTGTGTTCTCTTGGCCAAACTCTGTTAGCCTTTGCCCTGCTTCATTCTGTTCTCCAAAGCCAAATTTGCCTGTTACTCCAGGTATCTCTTGACTTCCTGCTTTTGCATTCCAGTCCCCTATGATGAAAAGAACACCCTTTTTAGGTGTTAGTTCTAGGTCTTGTAGGTCTTCATGGAACCCATTCAGCTTCAGCTTCTTCAGCATTAGTATTTGGGGCATAGACTAGGATTACTGTGATATTGAGTGATTTGCTTAGAGATGAACAGAGATCATTCTGTCATTTTTGAGATTACACCCACTTACTGCATTTCAGACTCTTTCATTGACTATGGGGGCTACTCCATTTCGCCTAAGGGATTCTTGTCCACAGTAGTAGATATAATGGTCATCTGAATTAAATTCACCATTTCTAGTCCATTTTAGTTCACTGATTCCTCAAATGTGGATGTTCACTCTTAGCATCTCCTGTGAGAGAGTCATTTCCTAGGCAGGTTGATAAGAAGTCTAGGGGTCTCCAAAGAGAGAGAGATCTGGAATTCTCAAGGAGGAAAAAAGGACAAACTTTTTTCCCCTCTATTCCTTCAGTTCAGTTCAGTTCAGTCACTCAGTCGTGTCCAACTCTTTGTGACACCATGAATCAAACCATGCCAGGCTTCCCTGTCCATCACCAACTCCCGGAGTTCACTCAAACTCATGCCCATCAAGTCCGTGATGCCATCCAGCCATCTCATCCTCTGTCATCCCCTTCTTCTCTTGCCCCCAATCTCTCCCTGCATCAGAGTCTTTTCCAATGAGTCAACTCTTCTCATGAGGTGGCCAAGTACTGGAGTTTCAGCTTTAGCATCATTCCTTCCAAAGAAATCCCAGGGCTGATCTCCTTCAGAATGGACTGGTTGGATCTCCTTGCAGTCCAAGGGACTCTCAAGAGTCTT
>SJYB01006054.1:31274-45924 GCA_006408585.1 Antidorcas marsupialis
TGATACTGTTTCCACTGCTTCCCCATCTATTTCCCATGAAGTGATGGGACCAGATGCCATGATCTTCATTTTCTGAATGTTGAGCTTTAAGCCAACATTATTGTTATTGTATAACAATAATGTATCCTGCCTGAGGATAGTCTCTGGATTAAACCTTCTGGCTAATCCCATTATCTTAAAATGTAAATTATGAGAGTAGGTCTGGTGAGGTCTTTACAATCTCCAGACATTCTTTTGATTCATTGGAGAGTATATTACTCCACTGCTAACACTAGCAAGGAGGTACTCTTTCCGCCCCCTTCTGATGCCTATGTCAGATTCTCTGTCTCCTTTGTACTTTAATAAAACTTTATTACACAAAAGCTCTGAGTGATCAAGCCTCATCTCTGGCCCTAGACTGAATTCTTCTCCTCCGGAGGCCAAGAATCCTGGCCTCTTTTCGTGGTTCAGCAACAGCCTTTCACCTGTTTGACCATTTCCAATTTACCTTGATTCATGGACCTAACATTCCAGGTTCCTATGCAATATTGTTCTTTACAGCGTTGGACTGTACTTCCATCACCAGTCACACCCACAACTAGGCATTGTTTTTGCTTTGGTTCCATCTCTTCATTCTTTCTGGAGTTATTTCTCCACTCTTCTCATGGGATACTACACAACCATAAAAAAGAATGAAATAATGCCATCTGCAGCAATATGAATGCAACTAGAGATTATCTTAAGTCAGAAAGAGAAAGACAATAGTATATGACATCCCTTATTGTGGCAATCTAAAATATGGCACAAATGAACCTATCTGTGAACTAGAAACAGAATCATGGACATAAGGAATAGACTGGTGGTCGTTGTGGGGTAGAGTGAGCGGGAGGCTGGGTTTAGCAGATGCAATCTATTATATATGGAATGGACAAACAAGGTCTTACTGTCTAGCACAGAGCTGTATTCAATACCCCATGATAAACCACAGAGAAAGAAGAATATGAAAAGGTGTGTATGTGTAACTGGATCACTTTTCCGTACAGCAGATTAGCACATTATAAACCAACCGTTCTTCAATAAATAATAAGAAATCTCATCTTTAAAATTCTGTTTCTCAACATCTCTACTAGTAGCCAGGGTCTTCCTGACAATCAGGAAAAAAAGTCTATCTATAGAGAGAGGTTGGATTACCATAGGAATTGGCCCATGTGGTTCTGGAGGCTGAGAAGTCCCATGGACTGCCATCTGCACCTTGGAGACCCAGGAAAGCAGAGAGTTTAATTTAGTCTGAGTCTGGAGGCCTGAGAACCAGGGGGGTTGATGTAAGTCCTGGTCTGATTCCAGCCATCCAATAATCAGGAACATCCATGTCCAAAGTGGGAGAAGATCCGTGTTCTAACTTAGCAGAGAGAAATTCGCCTTTCTTCAGCTTTTTTGTTCTATTCAGGCTCCCAATGGATTGGCTGATGGACATCAATTCTGTTGTTATCGAAGCATGGAGCTTTATGGGGAGGTGTTAGAGCAGTGGGCAAGTCTGGGGGCATCTGAAGAAGATGCCCATAAAGAATTTGGCCCCTTCCCTTGTGGTTCAAAATTACTGACACATTTCCCATAAAATCATGTGACCTTGAGCCTGAGTATCAGATGAGGATGAAAAGCCTCATAAACTGCTTCATCATTAGGAAGTCTGAAACAGTGACCTTGACCAACCCAAAGCCTACGCTGTTGGAGAGAAAGGTGGGTTTTTGAGATAGTATGTGGATGATGCGGAATTCTTTTCATCCCTCTGTTTTAGAGAAGATGACTCTCTGTACCCAAACAGAAGGAATAAAGTCTGAGGATGTGAGCCGTTTGGGGGAAGGATCATCCACAGCCACACAAAGAACTGTAAGAAAGGCACTGCTTCCTTGCCCCCGAAGAGCCATGGCGAGGATGTGTTGCAGTGGCGCCCGCAGCGAGGGATGGGGCAGCGTTCCATCCCAACAGCGGTTCTAGTTACAGGGCCTCAGCCTGGGGCTTTTGACTATTCAGACTGTCCAGCCCCATGAGCTCCTGAGTGCTATCAGGATGGACCCTTTGAACTGGATATGTCCTCCTTGGATTCTTGAACATGCCTCCAGGGGAGAGCGAGAAAGACTAGACTCCTTTCTCATCTCTGCATGTGGGAGTTTGAATATTAAATAATATGCAATCTTGGGACATATAGGTAATGCATATACAATTTATGAAATTATTTGTACATGATTTTTCCATGATGGTAAAGAATCTGCCTGCAGTACAGGAGACCTGGGTTCAGTCCCTGGGTCATGAAGATCTGCTGGAGAAAGAAATGGCAACTCAGCCCAGTATTCTTGCCTGGAGAATCCCATGGACAGAGGAGCCTGTTGGGCTACAGTCCATGGGGTCACAAAGAGCTGGACATGACTGAGCAACTAACACTTTCACTTTAACTTATACAACACTTACAACAACTCACTGAAATAGCTGAGAGAGATCATGAGTCTGTTTTCTGTGTGTCAAATGCTGTGCTTCTCCTCTGGCAGGCAGGAGATAATAGATGTGAATGAGAGATCAAATTGCCAACATCTGTTGGATCATTGAGAAAGTAAGAGAGCTCCAGAAAAACATCTATTTCTGCTTTATTGACTGTGCCAAAGCCTTCGACTGTGTGGATCACAATAAACTGTGGAAAATTCTGAAAGAGATGGGACTACCAGACCACCTAACCTGCCTCTTGAGAAACCTGTATGCAGGTCAAGAAGCAACAGTGAGAACTGGACATGGAACAACTGACTGGTTCCAAATAGGAAAAGGAATACGTCAAGGCTGTATATTGTCACCGTGCTTATTTAACTTATATGCAGAGTACAACAAGCAAAATGCCAGGCTGGATGAATCACAAGCTAGAATCAAGATTGCCAGGAGAAATATTGATAACCTCAGATATGCAGATGACACCACCCTTATGGCAGAAAGCTAAGAAGAACTAAAGAGCCTCTTGATGAAAGTGAAAGAGGAGAGTGAAAAAGTTGGCTTAAAACTCAACATTCAAAAAACCAAGATCATGGCATCCAGTTCCATCACTTCATGACAAATAGATGGGGAAAGAATGGAAACAGTGAGAGACTTTATTTTGGGCTCCAATATCACTGCAGATGGTGACTGCAGCCATGAAATTAAAAGACGCTTGCTCCTTGGAAGAAAAGCTATGACCAACCTAGATAGCATACTCAAAAGCAGAGATATTACTTTGCCAACAAAGGTCCATCTATTCAAAGATGTGGTTTTTCCAGTGGTCATGTATGGATGTGAGAGTTGGACTATAAAGAAAGCTGAGCGCCGAAGAATTGATGCTTTTGAACTATGGTGTTGGAGAAGACTCTTGAGAGTCCCTTGGACTGCAAGGAGATCCAATCAGTCCATTCTAAAGGAGATCAGTCCTGAATATTCATTGGAAAGACCGATGCTGAAGCTGAAACTCCAGTGCTTTGAAGAACAGACTCATTTGAAAAGACCCTGAAGCTGGGAAAGACTGAAGGCAGGAGGAGAATGGGATGACAGAGGATGAGATGGTTGGGAGACATCACCAACTCAGTGGACATGGGTTTAGGTAAACTCCAGGAGCTGGTGATGGACAGGGAGGCCTGGCGTGCTGCAGTCCATGGGGTCGCAAAGAGTAGGACACGATGAGCGACTGAACTGAACTGAGCTGAGATTCTTCAGGCTTCCCCAGCAACACAGCGATGAAGATTCTGCCGGCAGTGCAGGAGGAGCAGGAGGTGCAGGAGGAGCAGGAGGTGCAGGAGTCGTGGCTTCGACCCTCGGGTCAGGAAGGCCCCTGGGGAGGAAATGGCAACCCCCTCCAGTGCTCTTGCCTGGGAAATCCCATGAACGGAGGAGCCTGGCAGGCTATGGTCCATGGGGTCACAAAGAGTCAGACAGGACCGAACGACTGGGCACAGCAGCACAGCACAAGCATTCCCAGGCCAGCCGGGAAGCCCAAGGTCAAGGCAAACCNGAGATTCTTCAGGCTTCCCCAGCAACGCAGCGATGAAGACTCTGCCGGCAGTGCAGGAGGAGCAGGAGGTGCAGGAGGAGCAGGAGGTGCAGGAGGAGAAGGAGGTGCAGGAGGAGCAGGAGGTGCAGGAGGAGCAGGAGGTTCAGGAGTCGTGGCTTCGACCCTCGGGTCAGGAAGGCCCCTGGGGAGGAAATGGCAGCCCCTCCAGTGCTCTTGCCTGGGAAATCCCACGAACGGAGGAGCCTGGCAGGCTATGGTCCACGGGGTCACAAAGAGTCAGACAGGACCGAACGACTGGGCACAGCAGCACAGCACAAGCATTCCCAGGCCAGCCGGGAAGCCCAAGGTCAAGGCAAACCTGAGGCCTGCCTGTGCTGAGTGCAGTGAAGGGGCTACACACGGGCTGCTGTCAGTCTTTGGAGAAGGAGAGCGGAACTCTGGCTGAAGGAACTGAGGAAACCCCAGGGAATGAAGTCCAGCCCAGCAAGGCTAGTTGGAAAGAGCATTCATGTCCCTAATGCACATTCTGGGTACTAAGTGAATACCATGCCCCAGTTTGAATTTTCCATTCCTGGATTTAGTTCTGAACCGCTTGTTACAAAGCTTTTCTCCACTCACGGATGGACCAAATGTGCTATTCATCCTCCCACATCCCCTGACCTTGTGCTGGGGCTGTGCCCTGAGACCCTGCTGCTGTGACCGTGACTGCCTTTGCCAAGGTCCAGTCTACTTCAGGCTGTCTTGCCTAGCATCTGTCTTGATGTGGTCTCCAGAACATTTCAGTCTCAGTTCTTAAGTCCTTCTCCAACGTTATCTTTTCCTCCTTGTTTATTCCCTGTACCTGCTTTCCCCTGCCCTCATGTTGAGGGCAGAGGGCTGGATCGTATTAGTCTAGGGCCTAACAGACACTTACATTTTGGATAAATAGAGATTTGTTTTTGTCATGCAGATTTATACTTGTACACCGAACCACACAGCAGGCTGAAGCAAGAGGAGTTTTCCTCTAAGGGGTTTACAGCTAGACCATCAGTTTCCAGAACGTATTGTTAATTCACTCATTTACTCAACATAAAATTATTGAATTCCTACTGCATTCTAGGCACTGTGCAGAACAGAGGAGTTATCATTCTGAACAAGACAGGTGTGATCCTAGGTCTTACAGAGTTTGCAAACTATCAGAAGGTAAAATATATTGAGGAGTGGTAATGGTGACAGTCAACAAGGAAACCAAACCCAAGTATGTCTGGGAGGTGTGGGCACTCTGGGGGTGGTGAGTGGACTGGTGAGGACTTCGGGTTTTATCTCAGAGGTAAGAGACGTCCCTGGTGGCTCAGTGGTGAAGAATCCGCCTGCCAATGCAGGAGTCACTGGTCTGATCCCTGGCTCAGGAAAGTACCCTGGAGAAGGAAATGGCAATATTCTTGCCTGGTAAATCCCACGGAAAGAGGGGCCTGGTGGGCTACAGTCCATGAGATCACAGAGAGCCAGACGTCACATGGCAACTAAAGAGCAGCAGTGGGAAGCCGGCGAGACGGTCTCGCCAGAGGATGAAACGTCAGCCTTCGGTCTTCCGGCATCAGTGGGGGAATGGCAGAGGGGGGCCACCCTGGATTCAGGCTGACCAGTCAGACAGCCTCTCAGTGCTCAGGTGGGAGATGCTGGCGGCTTAACAGAATGATGGGGATGAAGACAAAACACAGGTGACGAGCTGTCTTCAAGAAGAAAGTCTAGGGGACCCTTAGAAATGAAGTGCCCACTCCTACTTCTTTCTAGAAAAGGCAAACGTTCCAGTTCTGCCCACATTTCATCATAGCATTAGACACTCTCTTGTGGAACTATAATGCAGATACCTTATTTAGTCCCAAGAAAGTTACAATTCCAGAACTTTCTGACAAAAGAAAAAAGGGAAAGGGGACTTCAAGTGCTTGAGAAGGAGGGGGTGTTCAAGGGAGGGGGAGTTTACTGAAACCCAGGAAGGGAACTGGGCGGAGTTCCTTCCGGAAAGACCACAGGGCGCTTCCTGGCACTTTTTCTCCTCCGTGTCTCATCTGTCAAACGTGAAATGACTTCTGTAGAACCCCTGCATGGAGACGTGGCCCGCCGCTTCCTCTCGGCTATTTCACCTGCCTCTGCAGTCCGGAGGAGGAGCGTCTGCATGCTTCTCCCAGGATGTGTGTGGTGCGTGTCTGTGTGTGCATGTGTGAGCACCTACACACCTGTTCACACGTGGTCACACAGGTACAGGCTTAACAGTTTGTCTAGAACTTGAGAGTCACTCCTGTGGGTTTTTTACAGGAGAGTGTTTCCATAGCGATGTGAACAACGTGAACTTGAGTCTTCGAGAGGCTACTCAATGGGGCTCTGGCAAGCTGTGTAAAACCACTAATTGCAAACACGTCTGGCTTCTTCGGCATCCACTTGTTGGGGGAAGCTCACAGGAGGCTGGGTTCGTGTCTGTGTCCCACGTGCAGCTGGAAATGTGTTCTTCCTCCCTTCAGCATCTAAGGCTCAGCCTCTTCTGTCCTCGCTGCCCTTGCCAGCCTCAGAGCCGCTGGGGTTTGAGCAGAAGGATTGGCTTCTTCTGTCAAAGATTCGGTAAATAAGGGATCTTTAGGGGCTTCTTATTGATTCAGTCTCATCATTTTAACTGCCTTTGTTAAGAGCAGTTTTTTCACAGCTCATTTGGACTGAAGTCCTCACTGAGTCATCCTCAAAATGTCCTTCTCATCGCTCATCGCGTTGGGCCCTCTGTTAGTACTTTCCTTGTGCTTAACGCTTTAACGTTTTTTTCCATCTGTTTATTTTGTTTTTGGCTGTGCTGGGTCTTCATTGCTGCTCAAGGTTTTCTCCAGGAGCAGTGCAGGGCAGGGCTTGTCGCTGCAGCGGCTTCTCTGGTTGCCGAGCGTGGGCTCCAGGGTGCTTGGGCTTGGTAGCTGCAGCACTGGGGCCCTTGAGCACAGGCTCAGTACTTGTGGTGCACAGGCTTGGCTGCCCCACAGCGTGTGGGCTCTTCCTGGGCCAGGGGTCAGACTCGAATCTCCTGCACCGGCAGGTGGACTCTTCACCACTGAGCCACCGAGGGAGGCCTCTGTGCTTAACCCTTAACAAGCGTCGTCTTGGGCAGAACTGAGCGCCGCAAAATGCTAGCAGGCAGATGTGCATTCACGCTGGTCACAAAGCACAGAAATCTCACCTGCCCTTGTCATCTTTCACGGTTTCCTACTGAAAGCAGAAGACGGCCCTGCTACTCGGGAGGCCTCGACTGGCAGAGGCAGCCATCAGCCTGATCTGCTCTGAGTATCAGAAGGACGCACAGGCCCTGCTGGACAAGTGGCCTCCCTCAGTTGCCTGTCCCCAGGAGCAGAAGCCCAAGAGGAAGGGTTATCTTCCGTTTTAAAGGCTAAAGATGCTGGGAACACATAGGCCAGCCTCTCTCGAGTTTCCTGAGACTTCCTCTGTGAGGCTGGCATGGTAGAGGGCACAGCCTGTGGGCAGGTGGGAGCCGGGCACCCCAGCTGGAGCAGGCACATTAGGAGGAAGCGCGGATGCTTCCCCAACACAGGGCTGATGTCTGAGCTGGAGAGGCCATGCGATTCAAACCTTTGACCAGGGCCACCTGGGCAGTTGTGATGGCTTGGGATTAGCATTTGTCATTTCCCATTCAGACCAACCCACTCCTCAGCAAACTTCTGTCTGTGAGTCAGGGCTCCCTGGTGGCCATGAAGGCACCTGCCCATTCAGGAGTCACGGGTTGGATCCCTGGTCCAGGGATTCCACAGGAAACCAAGCCTGTGCACCACGCCTACTGACCCTGAGTCTAGAGGCCCTGAGGCACACCTACTGAAGCCTGCGTGCCTAGAGCCCATACTCCACACCGCAAGAAGCCGCGCAGTGAGGAGCCTGGGCACCCTCCTAAAAAAGGGGCATCCTCACCATCAGAGAGCAGCCCCCACTCACACAACCAGAGAAGCCCCAGCAACGAAGGCCCAGCACAGACAATAAATAGATCTGTGAGCTGGTTGAGCTCCTGTAAAGTGTAGAGTTTGAGTGGGAAATAAGAACATTACAGAACTTCCCTGACAGACCAGTGGTTAGGTCTCAGCAGTTTCACTGCTGGGGGTGCAAGTCTGATCCTTAGTTGGGGAACTAAGATCCTGCAAAGCTGCTCAGTGAGGCCAAAAATCAAGGTTTTAAAAAAAACACTGCGCTTCAAAAAAGGAATGTTACTTCAAAGAAGCCTTTCTGTCACAGATATTCTGAAATGTTTTTTTAAAAATAAAAAAACAAAACAAAAAGCAAAAACAAAAAATAACACAGACAACAAAAATAAAAAGGAAAGAGAATGCAGACTGGCATTTCTGGAGCTATTTGTAGCATACAGTCATGTTTGTGTACCTCCCAAACAATTTTGGATGAGCTGCTAACATCTAAAAGTGAAAGTTTCACCAAAAAATCTGAACTTATCTTTCTGTTTTGAAAAATCAAACAACTGGCATTGAACCGGGTCTGCCAGCAGCTGCCTTTTCAAGATGAGGTGGAGATGAGCTGCCTTCCCAGGACTCCTTCCCTCTGATGTCATCATGATTCCCTCCTTCTGACGCCACCCGTTGAGCCCCAGTGTCCGTCTGGACTCACACTTGCAAGCACCAGAAGCTGACCGACTGGTTCAGTGGGAAAAGAATCTGTTAGAGTGCACTCAGTGGCTTGAGACTTCCCGGGTGGCTCGATGGTAAAGAGTCCTCCTGCCAGTGCAGGAGACACAGGAGACAGGAGACATGAGTTTGATTTCTGGGTCAGGAAGATCCCCTGGAGGAGGAAACAGAAACCCACTCCAGCATTCCTGCCTGGGAAATCTCGTGGACAGAGGAGCCTGGTGGGCTGCAGTCCATGGGGTCGCAGAGTCAGACAGGACTGAGTGCTGAGCACTCACATTCAGCGGCTCACAGGCTCTTAGAATGAAAGCCCTGGGTTGGGGCTGATGCACCCGGGGGACACAGCTTGTTCTGCTGAGAATGGACCCCAGCCGTGGCTGCCAGGCGCAAACCCACACAGGGCCTCCTGGGCACGTGTCACCTGCTCCAGGCCCGCGGTGCTGGTTCTGCCCCAGATCGGGGGCAGCAGCTTCCTCTCTCCCTAGAAGGGGTTCCGTGAGTTCCCGCTGCCCTGTGCAGACTTTAGACTCAACGATGGGTGGGGAGTGTCTGACTGGCAGAGTTTAGGTCACGTGCTTGTACCCTAGCTGCAAGGGAAGCTGGACATGACTGCCTGGTGCTGTCAGCTCTGCTCCTTGAGGAGAAGAGTCTCAGAGGTGAGAAGGGGTTTCTACCCTTGAGTAACCAGGAAGAGCCATACCACAGATGCCGGCCACAGCCCTGAGGGCACTGGAGTTTCCACCCTCGCCCTAATTGACGCTCTGTCTAAGCCCTAATTACCTATTGGCTTAGTGGAGTGTCAGACTGGGAACTTGAGAAAAACAAATATAGAAAGAGAATGAGAAAAGCAGAAACATGGAGGATGCATGGATGGTGGAAGGGAGAGAGAATGAGACGCAACCACAAGGGGCGTGCTCTGACGCGTGGCCCATCCATTTCCTCATTCACTTTGCTTTTTTGTCTCTTTTGCTTTATAAAGACTCCACAAAGCTCATTCAAAGCCCTGTGAAATCCTTTTTTTTTTTTTTCTTTTTTCTTTATTTGTGGTCAGGAAATACTGGACCCAACCCAGAAGCTGTTCAGCTCAGTCAATCTCTCAAACACCAGCTGCCTCAGTGATGAGTTGGTCTATCCAAGAGTTAGTTATTTAGCCAACAGACAGATGGCCAAGAGTGTCAAGTTGGTGTATTGTCGTTCAGGATGCCCACAGCCAGCCCGGACAGGCAGAAGCCAGAGGCCAACGGACTCAGAAGCTGTAGCCTCTCACCTTGGAATTGTTCCTAGAATCCTGCAGGTACCCAATTAGCAGGAAAAGACCAGATTTTGCTTCATTGAAAATACAATCTAACAAAGAGGAAGCATTATCAGAACCCCAGGGGCAGAAAAAAAAGTGGGTGAGCCAGTAGCTTGGCCAAAACTGAGACACTTACAGCCGAGCGTGAGGAAGGGAAAACAAGGCCCAGCACGGAGACGGGCGTCCAGGGAGGAAAGGCCACGCTCCCCCCAGGCACAGAGGGTGGGTTATTCCAGATCACAAGGAAAGCATGAGGGCTGGAGAAGATGTAAGAGAATTTTTGAAACTAGTGTTGTATTTGGGAATACACTCAGAGAAGGTAGCCAGAGTTAGGATCTATGCCACATCACTTTATTCTTTAACTTCGACAAATATCTAACACATGTGTACTATGAGCCCGGAACTGTTCCGGGAAATCAGCCATATTATGCTGTGCAAAAAGAAGTTCCCTTCTGCCCTCACTTAACTCACAGCATGATGCGGAAGACAGTTTGAGTCACATGAAAAGACAGTGAATGTGAAATCACAACCCTGGGGATCACTGTAAATGGAAAGCACACAAAGCTACGAGGTCATAAGATGATCTAGCCATGTATATGGTGACACACATAAGATATCCGTTATCTGCTTTATTATGTATGCTCACACACACACACATCTCTCCACCTTGGGCTTTGGTCCATGGCTTTTATTAGAATTGTGTGGTTTGAGATCTGTCCTCTTATTCCTTAAGTTTCATTCTTGTTTGTTCTCTACAGATGTTAATACTTCTAAGGATACAATCAGTTTCTCTTCTGAATTTGGTTCATTACAGACAAAACATCAGCTCTGAGCATACCAAGAGCTCCGGTGCATGTTCTTTTCAGCCCTTCTTGTACCGTCTTATGGGAAAGACATGGAGACAAGTGTCCTGCAGTCAAATCCACCCCTTCTGCAGCAGCCTCTCAGGCCCTCTCTTCCCTCAGCTGTGAAACCAGGGTGGTGAGATATCTCAGATGAAGATATAGAAAAATATCTTATCTCAGTTAAATAGAAGAATTTATCAGCAGTTGAGGCTTCTCCGGACCTGGGGGAACCATGGAGCCGCCATGTATTCCAGGTTAGACCCTAAACTTGGCACATGGGGGGAACATTGCACATGCGTGTGTGCCACGTTGCTTCAGTCGTGTGCTCTTTGTGACGCCATGGATGTAGCCCGCCAGGCTCCTCTGTCCACGGGACTCTCCAGGCAAGAACACTGGAGTGGGTCGCCATGTCCTTCTCCAGGGGATCCTCCCGACCCAGGGATCGAACCCGGGTCTCCTGCGTTGGTAGGCGGGCTCTTGACCGCAAGCGCCACTTGGGAAGCCCCGAGGGGCACCGCCCGGCTCAGGCCTCCTGGGATTCTGACGGTGGCACAGAAGCCCCAGGGAGCCCACCACCAGGGCATTTTCTGTCGGAGTCAAGGCAGACGGCCGTCCCTCTCAGCTGGGGGCAGAGCGGCGGGCTTGCTCTCAGGCCGTGCTCCAGGAGGAGGCCGCTCCTCAAGCGCGAGGCTCCCACGCAGCCGCGAGGGAGGCTCATCTGAGAGGCGGCGGGCGCGGGCAGTGCGCTCTAGGGCTCCCGCCCCACACTCCCCCGGCAAGGGCTGCGGAGGGCGGCGGACCAGGGAGGCCTCCGGACCGAAGCTCTCTCCCTCCCCCGAGCGGCAGAGCAGCTGGGGCAATGAAAGGCGTCTAGGACCTGCGGCTGCGAGTGAGCCAGCCCCTCGGGACGCCTCCGCCTGGCTCCCGTCCCCTCGTGGCTTCCCGGCTCCCCTGACTGTGTCGGCTGTGTCCCGCCACCCGTGTTTGACTTTCACCTTCACTAAATGCACCTCCCAGATACTTTGAGTGATGCGACCCCATGCTTAGGAGAATGGGGAAGGGAGGACTGAGAAAGCGCAGCTCTTTGGCCGTCCTTGCAGGAGCTCACACGTTGCTTGGCGCTTTAGTTTTGTGCAGGAGCTTTGCGGTTGCTGTTTAGTCACTAAGTCATGTCTGACTCTCTGCGACCCCACGGATGACCGCACGCCAGCCTCCTCTGTCCTTCACTGTCTCCTGGGGTTCGCTCAAAATCATGTCCATTGGGTTGGCATACTATCTGACCATTTCATCCTCGGCTATCCCCTTCTCCTCCCACCTTCAGTCCTTCCCAGCGTCAGGGTCTTTCCCAGTGAGTCAGCTCTTCGCATCAGGTGGCCAAAGTATTGGAGTTTCAGCTTCAGCGTCGGTCCTTCCAATGAATATTCAAGGTTGATTTCCTTTAGGATGGACTAGTTTGATCTCCTTGCAGTCCAAGGGACTCTCAACCAGTCCATTCTGAAGGAGATCAGCCCTGGGATTTCTTTGGAGGGAATGATGCTAAAGCTGAAACTCCAGTACTTTGGCTACCTCATATGAAGAGTTGACTCATTGGAAAAGACTCTGATGCTGGGAGGGATTGGGGGCAGGAGGAGAAGGGGATGACAGAGGATGAGATGGCTGGATGACATCACTGACTCGATGGACGGACGTGAGTCTGAGAGAACTCCAGGAGTTAGTGATGGATAGGGAGGCCTGGCGTGCTGCAATTCATGGGGTTGCAAAAAGTCGGACACGACTGAGCGACTGAACTGAACTCTTAATTAAGCACCTCCTGTGTTCCCGATACTGAGCTAAGCACTCTGCTTATGTTTCCTTGTTCATTCCCCACCATGAACTATGGACTAAGTATTATTTTTATAATTGCAGTTTTCCTGACTGAAAGAAGGTCTGTAACTTCCCCTGTGGTCATAAAGCCAGTAGAAGACGAAGCTGATCTAAGTGCCCTATTTTCAACCAAAGGAATAATACTCTGACTGCATAAGGACCCTTGGGGGACGTGCCCACCAGGGGCATCTACAAAACCACAGTGCCACCTGCTTCAGGTTCACCCAGGTGTTGGTTAAGAAACAAATTTCCAATTTGTGAGAAGCACCACCATCTCAGACTAGGGCCAGAGGATATGCACTGAAGATAAGCCTCCCAGCAGACTCTTATGAGTAGAAGCTACTGATTTGGATGCTACGTTCAGACCCTCCTTGCGTCTGCAACAGAAACGAGCACGACCAGCACAAGCTCCGGCTGCTCTCAGGCGCTGACATGTTCTTTGAGGAGCCGGGCTGATTCTAAAATGTAATCAGCTATTTTGATACTACTATGAGCTTTACCAGTTGCAATGTAATTTTTTTTCTTAAATGTGGACTGGAAGGCTTTATATGGCTGGGCGTCTTCCTAGACTTTGACTGAATTATTTTTTAGAGTTGGATCAATATGACAAAAGAAAGGAAATTGTAGTTCAACCAATTCAGCTTATGAAAAAGAATGTTAGTTCTTTTTCTCTCCAAACTTTAAGTTTAAATTATAAAAAAAAAAGTCAATGTAGTAGATTTCTATTGGGCAGTCTTTCCAGCACCCTTTTCCTTAAAAAAAAAACACACACACACATTAAATGTGAAACACGAGGTAATATATGATTGCTGTGAACATTCAAATCATAAACTGATGAAGTAAAATTAATAGTTTATTTTCCTTTTATTTTCTTTCTCTACTGTTAACAGTTTGCCACCTAGCTTTTCATATTTTTCCTTTGAATAACAAAAATATCCATATCTATATGCACTTACAGTCTGTTAACATGGAATCATACATTATAGATTAATCTGTCCCTGGCTCCTTTTCACTTCATTGCATATTACTTGCAGCAGTTTTTTAGGAATTGCACTCTCCTCTGGACCCTGCTCCAGTTTTCTACGTTATCTAGTTAGGGGAATCATTCTGTGTGCACTACAAGGGATGCATGTGATCCTGGGGAGGGGGGAATGGAGTCAGTCTGTTCCCTGAGATTTGGGGGTACCCTCTGGGTGGATGGATCTGTTATGAGTACAAGTTGGGAGTGTCAGGTGCCATTGTCTATCATGTAAGCTTCAGAAAGAGCTGGATAGCAGTGAGCAAAAAATCATGAAGTTGTGCCAAAGAGAGAGAGAGAGATGGAGATATAGACAGATGATAGACAGATAGACAGATGATAGATCTAGATATTTAATAGAAGACGATAGATAAATTGATAGATAATAGATAGACAGAGGAAAGGGAACATTCTGGGTTATCCACAAGGCTTCTCTACATCCCACGGTTCAGTTTTGCCCTTAGACTTGTGACATAGAGTTCTTCCAATAAAGCCCCTTTGCCTCATTGGCCTCCCTTTCTTGGACCTAAGCAGGTATCAAAAATTTCAAGACCCCTCTTAAAAAAAACAAACAACACAATCAAAAGATGGGCAGAAGACTTAACTAGACATTTTCCAAAGAAGACAAGCAGATGACAAATAGGCACATGGAAAGATGTTCAGTTCAGTTCAGTCGCTCAGTCGTGTCTGACTATTCGCAACCCCATGGTGATTTTCTACATCTGTGACTGTTTCTGTTTTGTTCAGTTCAGTTCTGTCACTCAGTCGTGTCCGACTCTTTGTGACTCCATGAATCACAGCACACCAGGCCTCCCTGTTCATCACCATCTCTCGGAGTTCATTCAGACTCACGTCCATCGAGTCTGTGATACCATCCAGCCATCTCATCCTCGGTCGTCCCCTTCTCCTCCTGACCCCAATCCCTCCCAGCATCACAGTCTTTTCCAGTGAGTCAACTCTTCTCATGAGGTGGCCAAAGTA
>SJYB01006054.1:55291-66116 GCA_006408585.1 Antidorcas marsupialis
TTTCCCATGAAGTGCTGGGACCAGATGCCATGATCTTCGTTTTCTGAATGTTAAGCTTTAGGCCAACTTTTTCACTGTCCTCTTTCACTTTCATCAAGAGGCTTTTGAGTTCCTCTTCACTTTCTGCCATAAGGGTGGCGTCATCTGCATATCTGAGGTTATTGATATTTTTCCCGGCAATCTTGATTCCAGCTTATGTTTCTTCCAGTCCAGCATTTCTCAAGATGTACTCTGCGTAGAAGTTAAATAAGCAGGGTGACAATATACAGCCTTGATGTACTCCTTTTTCTATTTGGAACAAGTCTGTTGTTCCATGTCCAGTTCTAACTGTTGCTGCCTGACCTGCATACAGATTTCTCAAGAGGCAGGTTAGGTGGTCTGGTATTTCCATCTCTTTCACAGTTTTCCAGTTTATTGTGATCCATACAGTTAAAGGTTTTAGCATAGTCAATAAAGCAAAAGTGGATGTTTTTCTGGAACTCTCTTGCTTTTTCCATGATCCAGTGGATGTTGGCAATTTGATCTCTGGTTACTCTGCCTTTCTAAAACCAGCTTGAACATCTGGAAGTTCATGGTTCACATATTGCTGAAGCCTGGCTTGGAGTATTTTGACCATTATTTTATTAGCGTGTGAAATGAGTGCAATTGTGCAGTAGTTTGAGCATTCTTTGGCATTGCCTTTCTTTGGGATTGGAATGAAAACTGACCTTTTCCAGTCCTGTGGCCACTGCTGAGTTTTCCAAATTTGCTGGTATATTGAGTGCAGCACTTTCACAGCATCATCTTTCAGGATTTGGAATAACTCTACTATAATTCTATCACCTCCACTAGCTTTGTTTGTAGTGATGCTTTCTAAGGCCCACTTGACTTCACATTCCAGGATGTCTGGCTCTAGATGAGTGACCACACTATCGTGATTATCAGGGTCGTGAAGACCTTTTTTGTGCAGTTCTTCTGTGTATTCTTGCCACCTCTTCTTAATATCTTCTGCTTCTGTTAGGTCCATACCATTTCTGTCCTTTATTGAGCCCATCTTTGCATGTAATGTTCCCTTGGTATCTCTAATTTTCTTGAAGAGAATTATTAGATAAATGCAAATCAAACTACAATGAGGTATCGCCTCACACCAGTCAGAATGGCCATCATCAAAACATCTACAAATAATAAATGCTGGAGAGGGTGTGGAGAAAAAAGGGACCCCTCCTACACTGTTGCTGAGAAGGTGAAGTGGTGTAGCCACTATGGAGAACAGTATGGAGGCACCCTAAAAAACTAAAAATAGAGCCACGTATGGCCCAGTAAGCCTACTCCTGGATATATGCCCAGGAAGTGGAAAACTCTAATTTGGAAAGATACTAGTATTTGGAAAGCACCCCAGTATTCACAGTGGCACTATTCACAGTAGCCGAGACATTGGAAGCAACCAGAATGTCCGTGAATAGACGGATGAACGGAAATAGAAAACGAGGTGCATAAATATAATGGAATGTTACTGAGCACAGGAGTATTTCTCTCCTATGCAAGAATAGCTCAGGTTTTAATTTACTTCTAATAATTTACTTTACGATGTGCATAGATGCAGAGTAGCGAAATTGCTAAAGGTCTAGCAACAGAATTCCTAGCATCAAATGCAACCTGGGAATCTCAGAAAAGCGACACATTTGGATCAAAACCATAACTAGGATTTTTAATAGTACATCTGCAACAAGAAAGAAAGAGAAACGAGGTAGGTAGAGAGGGAAGGAAGAAGGAAGGACGGGAAAAGCAGATGTGTGTGTGGCTGGAATGAAACTTGGGTTTGATCCTGTTTCTTTCCTCCTGGGGATGCTGAGGCTAGAGAAGGCTTGGGGAGCAGGTGATGCTTCTGTACCCCCAAATGTTAGGGAAACATGTCCCATCGGCAGGGGATTGGGTTTGGTAATGTCTTTTGGCTGGAGATGCATGGGCTTGTGTGGTGTGATTTCTGGGATGTAGTTCTAATGAGGATCCTGAATGGCAAGGAACAGTAGTAGGTTACTACAACCAGCTCAAGTGAAATGAGTTTTATTACAAGGATGCAGGAGCCTCTCAAAAAACTCAAGGTTGCTGGACATCCTGTGAATAGGAGTTAACAAACTGGAGACGGTTCACTTCCTCTCTCCTTCCATTTCTCAGAAGTGCGGAGAGTTGGCCTCTGTCCACCAGTGTGGCCACCCCTGTTTCTTCCAGCATGCTCGTCTGCTTAATCCTGTGGACGGCCAGTTCAGGAGACAACAGGCCTCTCCTCTGCAGGACCCAGCGTTAACTAGAGACCATCTGTGTCCCACTCAGATCCCAGAGAAAAGCACCAGCCCCACTTTATCTGGTGGAATCAGGACACAGAAGCACAGGCTTCTGGTACCGAATGGACTGACAGCCCTAGAACCCAGGGCCTCCCCTTGTTCAATCACCTGTGGCGGGAACAGGAGACAAGGCGCTGTGATTTACGATATCAGATTGCGTCTCCAGTAGGAGTCAAAAGAAAATGCATGTTCCACATCTTTAGAACCCCCTAAATAGGGGACATCTGTGAGTAAGGGACCAAGACTTCTACCTCCAACTACTTGGAAGGCATTGCATTTAAATTTTGCTGAGAGAGATTCATATAAGCCGGTTTATATTATGAGGAATGACTGATGCTGACATTCTCTCTGGAGGAGTCAGTCATTTCACAATCAATTTCTGAGTCCTTAATATGCTCACTGTACTGGATTTGGGGGCTACAAAATAAGTACTTTGTAGAGGGGAGGAGAGAGAGGGAAGTTTCTTGAAACCTGACTTCTTGCAGGAAGAAAGACACCCAGGGAAGAAAAGGATGCTGGGAGAATATATTGGGGTTGGAGGGAAAGACAGCTTATCGACTATTTAACAATGTTGTAGTCAACAGAGCTTTTTTTTTTTTTTTTTCTCAAAGTTCTTCCAGCCTGAAACTGAACAGCCCAGGCCTCAGTTACTGAAGAGCTGTTTTGGACCAGAAAGGCAGAGTGCTGCTAGAGGAGGAAACTGAGCCAAATTAGATCCAGTCCCTGCCCCAAAAGGCAGCATCAAATGAAAAGAAGCTGCAGCTGCTCTCCCAGCAGACTGTGCTAAAATCCAGGAGAGAGGTACAAAGTGCAGCCAGGGTTCAGGTAAGAAGCTGTGCTAGGCTTGGGGCGGATCAGTGACTCAACAGTTTCACAAATAGCACAGCAGTGGACCCACAATCAGCTGATACTGGCCTCACTGGAGCACACTCTGCAGGGCCCGTTGGCTCCAGGAACCTTAGTGGCAAGATTCTATGGAGGCAGGGGCTGGGGAAATGCCAACTGGTAGAAGTATTTCTGATTTTAACCATTGGAGCTGCAGCGCGATGCTTGTGGCTCAACACACGGCCCTCTGGAAGGACCTGATGAGGGGACAAGCCGGGAGACGCAGGTCTGACTTCTGCCTGGAGCAGCTTGAATTCAGGCTCAGGAGGGTGTTCTTCTTTCAGGAAGGAGTAGGAAGCCACCCACCTGGGAGACATTGCTCAGTAAACACCTTCTGTTTGATTAAACACTTGGGGCCTGTCCTCTGGGACAGCTGGGCAGCTGGGAGTCTGAAAGGAATTTGGGAGGGCAGTGATGACCACAAAGCATCACAGAAGTAGAGGGCCCGTGGGGCCTTGATTAGTGGAGGCCCTCCGTCTCAGAAAGGTGAGTGATTTGGTTAAGTTCACTCAGCGGGTCACCAGACAAGCCTTTCCCTCCCAGCGGAGGCTGCAGAGGAGGCCGCTAAACCGTGCCAATCAGAGGCCAAGATGGCCCTGGGCAGGCACAGGGCGAGGGCGGCACGCGGAGAGGGGGAGAGGTGCAGTGTTCTCCGGAGGGGTTGGCTGTTGGAGGGCTGAGGCTCCGGAGGACTGATTGTTGTTGAGTTAACTCCCTTTCTCCCCTGGTCTTGCCTGGGGTGGACTGGCGGTGTGGGGGGAAGGCGCACCCAGAAGCGTGTGACGCCGCCCTTCCCAGAGCAGGAGGCCTCGGGCGCCTGCTCCCAGCGGCTCCGGCTCACCCCAAGGCTCCTCGGGGGTCTCCGGGCCCTCGGGCTTGGCGAGGCCCGCGCTGCGCTGGGCGCGGTCGGGCCGGCGGCGCGGGCCCCTGGGTCCCCAGCCGCGCGCTGCGCGAGGCCGCTGCCGCCTTCGCTTCGCGGGCGGGGCTGGTAGCGCCGCGCTCCTCTGGGCGGCGGAGTCCCGGGCCGCCTCTGCCCGCTCAGCCAGCCCGCACCAGGCAGGCGGCGAGCCCGCGCGGAAGCCGTGCGGGCGCGGGGCGCGCCCGCCCCTCGCACAGCCTGGGTGCCGCGCGCACCCGGGGCTGGGGGGCCTCAGACCGCGGCGGCCAGCAGAGCCGTGCGCCTCGCGCGCCGGGGGTCTGTTCCAGGCCAGGCGGGAGCTGCTCAGCGAGGGTCCCCAGCCGCCTTCCCCTTCCCGGGGGGTCGGCAGGCTGAGCAGCGAGCCAAGCCCAGCCGGTCTGCGCTCCTATAAATAGCGCGCGTGTGCCCGCCTCGCGCCCCCCGGCTGCGCGAGGACACGGAAAGTTGTGCGCGGGGGCTCGCGGCGCGCGGCGGCGGCGGCGGCGGGCTAGGGCTCCGGGGCCAGCAGCCCGGCGCCGTGCGGCGGATCCCGCGGATTTTTGCCTCCGTGCTGGGGACTCGGCTAGCCGCTGCCGCCCTGCCGCCCTGCCGCCTTCCGAGAGACGCCAAGCTCTGGGGGATTTTTTGACCAAGCAAAATCGAGTCGCTAGAGACCTGGCTATGAACACAGCCGCGCATTCTTCCCGCTCCGGGAAACACCTTCGGCTTCTGTGAATCCTTCCCCGCCGCCAGCCGGAGACGAGCCGGGACGACCCTGGTCCCGACCGGCCCCCAGCATCCCGGGGCTTCTCCGAGCCCCTTTGGTGTTTCCTGCTGCGCGCTTCACCTGGGGGAGCTTAGGTTTGGGGTGAGGATTTCTGATCATTTTCCTCTTTGAGGGGTGAACGGGAGGGTTCGGCGACTCTGTCTAGGAACAAGAGAGGGTGAGGGGGTCCCAGGCAGGGCTGATCTCGGGCGGAGGAGGGCGGGGGAGGGGGTTCTGCATGAGCTCCTTAAAGGACGAAGGTAGCAGAGCCAGCGAGACAGCGCGAGGACGGACTCTGACTTCAAACCGCGGAGCTGCCGGAGGTGTGCGCGCCGCCGCCGGCCCCGCCGCGTGGTGCATCTAGCCGCCCGCACCGTCCCCAGCGCCGGGGTCTCGGGGAGGAGGCCACGCGGGCACGCGGGAGCTCCGGCCGGCTGCGGCGGCCCCCAGCCTCGCTCGCCATGGGCCCCGGGCGCCGGGCGCCGGCCGCGCTGCCCGCCCTGCTGCTGGCCCTCGCCCTGCCGGGGCTGCGCGTCTGGGCGCAGAATGACACGGAGCCCATCGTGCTGGAGGGCAAGTGCCTCGTGGTGTGCGACTCGAACCCGGCCACGGACTCCAAGGGGTCCTCCTCCTCGCCCCTGGGGATCTCAGTCCGGGCGGCCAACTCCAAGGTCGCCTTCTCGGCGGTGCGCAGCACCAACCACGAGCCGTCCGAGATGAGCAACAAGACGCGCATCATTTACTTCGACCAGGTCAGAGCCCCGGGGGCGCGGGAGGCCAGGGCTCGGGCGGCGGGAGGGGCGACGTGCAGGCGGCTGAGCCCCGGGTCCTCTGCCCGGCCGAGCCACGCTGATTGCGGTGCAGGGAGCCGGGTCGGCACTGGCGTCTCCGCGCTTCAGGATGTGAAACTTCTGAGGTCTCCCCCGCCCAGCGCGCCCCCACTCCCTCCTGGCCTCGGGAGAGCTGCTGGGGCGATGGGAGCGGGGCCGGCAGCTCAGCGCCGCAGGGAGAGCTCGAGACACGCTGAGCAGCAACAGGTCTGCTGGAGCCGATGGGTCCTGGTCCATGCACCTCGCCGTCTCTCGGCTCGAGCCTGGCGCCCGGCCTCCACTCCTGCGGGGGCCGCGGAGGCCGTCCAAGGCAAGCAGGGCACTCTTTCCAGGGCTGGACAGACTGTGTTCCTCCCGGATGGAGAAGCTTCTCCCTAGTGGGAGCCCTGGGCGGGCTGGGCTGGGAGGGGTCCACACTCTGCACAGGGGGCTGCGGAGGCGGCAGCGGGGTCCCCGGTCGGATCTCGCCCCCTGTTCGGTGCCAAGCGCGGCTGCAGCAGAAAGCCCTCCTCTGCTACTTGGAAAAGTTGAGAGGAGGAGAGAAGCAATGGGCAGCGGCGCTGAGCTCCTGTAGGGAAGCGCTGGGCGGCCTTTCTCCATCCCCCGCTCCTGCCCTTTTCAGAGACCTGAGCAGCAGTGGGGAGAGAGGGCCGGGGGCTGAGGACAGGGGACTGGGAACGACTGATGGCCGCTGGGGCTTCATCTTAGCGATCGGAGCTCGGGGGTCTAGCCGCTGAGAAACTCCAGGATATCGGCTGAGGAAGGAGTCTTAAAACTGAAAACAGACTCCAGGCTGATCATTTCAACCTCTGCCGCACCCGGAGTCTTTTAAATTCCAAAGTCGTGTGTGTGGTTCACACTGGCTTGCCACATGGGCGCGAGCACGGGTTAAGTGGGGCCGTAGGATGTGCCCGGGGAGCGATGAGGCGACATTTCTCCTCCTTACTTAATTGTTGCTAAGTAATGTACTCTCCAGCTGGTCAAAGACAGAGAATGCCTCTCTGGGGCTTCCTATGGAATAGCCATCATTTTAAAAGAATTAGCAACCTCTTTGGGTTTTGGTGCAGTGTTTTTCATCTTGATGGAAATAAAGTCTAGCACGACCCCTGGTCTGTATTTCAGTGCATTAATTAGATACTGTGGACACTGCACTGTCTGTACATTGCTTTGTGCTCAGTGACCTTTCTGTCATTTAGAAGAGAAGGGTTTGCTCTCCTGTTCTGGGTGCTCCTGCATCTTAGAGACAATAAGACACCTTTGGTAATAAATCTCGAGGGGTCTGGGTGCTCTAATTACGATGTACAGTCAACATTCAGCCTTGTGTGTAGTCAACACTAATCAGCTCACTCTGTTACTGCTAATGGATTATGCTACTTCTGTCTGATTCAGGGAGTCCCTGCTAAGTACCTCAAATTTTAAATGTGCTTAAACAAATCTTTGTAAAACCTCTGTTGGTAAGTATTGCGTAGCTGGTGATTTGTTGCTGAAAGACCATCCATCACAGGGTCAGAAGAAGAAATCTGATGCTCACTTGGAGAAAGGAGTAATCTCAGAATAAAATGATACACACACACATTTTAAGTCGGGGGTTGAGCCTGGTACATCTACCTGACCGGCACTATATTCGGAAGCGTTGCTCAGGTAATAGTATGTCTAGGGAATTATGCAAAGGGCTTAATATTAGCCTGAATGTAGTGTTTAAAAGAAATAGTAGCAGATTGCCATTGATATGGGGGAAATGTACTTTTGTAAGGACATCTGATTTTTCTGAATGCCGCTTCTAGATTTATTTCTTGGAGAGAAATGGAAGAAACCTTAGTTGTATCCTGCCCGCTACCCCCATCCCCAATATGCATACACACACACATTATCTCACTCTTTGTCACATGTGGCATTTAGTTTAAGAGGTCATCTACTGAAATGCAGAGCTAATTTCATAATCAGTAGAACTAAGCTGAACATCTCGGAATACAGAATGCACTGTTGTTTTCTTGGGAACCAGCCCTTTATTTCACTCTTCCTTTTTGTCCCTTGCACTTTTAAACAAACGTCAGGCAATTGATCAGGGCACAGACACTGACTAACACTGGAGGGAACAGAGAATGCCACCTGTTTCACAGTCTCTACTCCCTGGCAGCCTGCAAAGGCTGAGTCATGACCAAAATAGTTACAGTAAAGACCTGGGTGGCATAGGAGGGGAACGCATGGCTGTGGACCTGAGCTGAGGCTTGGCAGGGGCTCAGAGGAGGGCCAGGCATTCGCCTTCCTCCGTCACCAGCTGCTCAGTGCCATGGATCACGCCGCCCAGTGGAGGGAGCGTCCATACCTCTGTCCAGGAGGGCCTGCAGAGAGCCGCGGACGCGATTGGCCGGCCCAGAACGCCACCCCTGGACATGCAAGGCTCCAGCGGGTGGGCGTGTAGAAGTGGGGCTGATGCCTTTTTCTGACTCTGAAGGAAGAGCCAGTGTTTATAAGCCCCACATGTTCAGAGCCAGCCGGCCTTGCTGGAAATCGAGGCATGAATACAAAGCTCTGACTTTTTTTTTTTTGGTCTAACATTAAAAAGACGAAGAACCTTCTAACATACAAATCCGTTTTCCAAGTCACTAAAGAAAAAGGGAATAGAACTCCACGTTTTATTTTCTGTGATTTTTTAAAGCTAGTTTTCTTTGTTAAGAAAGAAAATAGGAAGGAAAAGAAAGGGGAAGGAAGAACACTGGTCTTACTTACAGAGTATTGTAATAGCTGACTGTGTTTATTCTTTTTATTTGTAGATTCTAGTAAACGTGGGTAATTTTTTCACCCTGGAGTCTGTCTTTGTAGCACCCAGAAAAGGAATTTACAGTTTCAGTTTTCACGTAATTAAAGTATACCAGAGCCAAACAATACAGGTACGTCTTTTGACCTGTTCCCTCTCTACCCTGAAATGACAGTGTTTATCTATAGTGGGCTATGTATTTAAGTATTTATATGTTTTCACTGTAAAAATAGCCATCTTCATAGTAGTTTATTTTTAAAACTTGTAATTTCCAATAACGCCTTCTATGAAGCATAGAAGCATGTAGAAAAATATGTGACAAGAAGCATATAGAAAAATACACAATTAAACTTATCACCTTAATAACAACCAGTCACTTAAAAAGCATAGTGTTTAAAGCTACTTTTCTTTGTTAAGAAAGAAAATAGGAAGGAAAGAAGGAAATAGTAAAAATTTAGTGGTACAAATCTCTTTATAAGATTTCAGCTGCTTTTAATGCATGTGCAAAAATTACCCGAATTTTTAACAACAACAACAAAAATAGTAAGACAATCAGAGTTTTACAAGTAACTACTAAATAAAACAAATTTGCCGTCATTGTTAAAAATTATGAACTGCATTTAATAACTAAGAGCAAGAGTAAACTGCTGAAGGAACAATTATTCAATATGCTTTTAAAGAAAGGATATGCTATGCCTGTCTTCTAAGTAGTTTATCCTCAGTTACTCTGAAATTAGTGAATTCTTACCAATTGCAGTTCCACAGTTAATATATTTTGTGCTGTGCTTTCTAAGGAACAGGCTTGAACTCACACTCAGGGACAATGATGCTAATTCCTATAATATTCAAATATGCGGATACTCAGTAACACCAGTACCTGTCTATGGAATTCTAGGATACTTTTTAAATGATCTGTTCATTGTATGTATTGTATATTGGTGGTGGTGGTTTAGTTGCTAAGTTATGTATGAACTCTTGTGACCCCATGGACTAATAGTCCACCAGGCTTCTCTGTCCATGGGATTCTCCAGGCAAGAATACTGGAGTGGGTTGCCGTTTCCTTCTCCAGGGAATCTTCCTGACTCAGGGATCGAACCCACGTCTCCTGTCTCCTGCATTGCAGGCAGATTCTTTACCACTGAGTCATACTGTGTCCAGATGAATGTTAGATTACACATCTACCACTTTTACATATCTTAGTGAATGGATAAATTGATCAGCCTCATAATTTATTCAATATTAATTTTAGACATAAAAGGAATGAATATCTAGTAAACAAATTTACTCCCAAGGAAAAGCTTTTCCCAAACTCCAATATTTAGAAATTTAGATAATATTTGACACAGTATAATCAAAATTTTACTATGGAGGGAAGGTAATAAATTTGATTTGATTTGTTGCTAATTATCCATCATTAAAATATTCAGTGGTAGTAGTGATTATTATTTTTAATGCACATTTCTTATCAGAGAAAACACAAGAAATCACAGTGGACAGTCATATTCTATAATTTCAGCTGATGTTTATTTAGCATATGCATGTCTCAGCTGTACAGTAAACCTGCAGAGATATTAGTAGAGTCTTGCAGTCCCTGAGTTTCTCTGAGCAAAGGGCATGGGGTTATTTTTATTAATGTACTGGGAAGCCACAGGCATGTGTCCTTACCGAAAACTTGCCATTGAATATGAGAGAGAAATAAAGTAGTAGGCCTAACTTATGTCCTGATGGGGACTCAGGTTTCACGTGGCTAGATTTTTCTCTATGGATGGTGATCTTCTGTATTTAAGGAAATTTTTGTGGGAGAAATTTTTTTTTTTTCAAGTTTAAAAGATCAGCTCAGTAAGATCATACTAAGCCTAGCCACCACAGTTAGCTAATTTGGAAGGAAAGGGATGTTACTGGACAGCAGATAGTTTACCAGGTTGATCATCTTAGATATCATTCCCCCCCCCCACCCTTGACTCTTGTAGATGTTTTGCAGAAAGATGCTTGCTTGCTTCCTTCCTTCCCACTCCCCCCTCCCTTCTTTTCCTTGTTTCTTTCTTTCGATTGCAGAATAGTTGATTCACAGTATTGTTCGTTTCAAGTGAACAACATGGCAATTCAATATTTTTGGAGATTACGCTCCACTTAAAGCGATTATTAAATAATGGCTGCGTGCACCAGCCCCAAGCATCCTGTATCCTGTATCGAACATAGACTGGCGCTTCGTTTCTTACATGATAGTATACATGTTTCAATGCCATTCTCCCAAATCATCCCACCCTCTCCCTCTCCCTCAGAGGCCAAAAGTCTGTTCTATACCTCTGTGTCTCTTTTGTTGTCTCACATACAGGGTCATCATTACTATCTTTCTAAATTCCATAT